>JAKCOX010000005.1:41829326-42039326 GCA_022605575.1 Laterallus jamaicensis coturniculus
AATTACCTTGTAGAGCTGCACAATCACCAGCCACAATCTCCTCAGTGACTTTATAGCCAATGATAGGATTTTTCAAGTTCATAGAAACTCATCAAAACACTTCCTGGTATTTTTTTTTTCCCTTCTCCATCTAGCCATTCACACTTAAAACATAATCTGTAACTGCTCTTGCTGGAGAGAGAGGGTTTGGTTTGATGCCTTAGGGCCTGCTGAGCATTTCTTTATTTCTCACAGCTCCTTGGGATTTGTGAACTGGAAATGGGAACGTTTCAGGTGGCTGCAGCACTTTGACACATTCCTTTCCCAGGGGTCAGATCTAACCTCAAGTGATGTTTTGTGAGTGCCCTTAACAGGGCGAGCTTTGCAGGGTTGCTCTGTAAGGTTATCTGGGCTCCATCAGCAGAGGGGTGGCAGCAGGGACAGGGAGGGGATTGTCTGGAGACCATTGGAGAGGGTTTAGAGGAGCCACAAAGATGATTAGAGGGCTGGAGCAGCTCCCCTACAAGGAGAGGCTGAGGGACCTCTATGTCCTTCTGATGGTGAGGAGCCCAGAACTGGACCCAGCACTCGAGGTGCAGCCTCCCCAGTGCCCAGCCCAGGGGCACAATCCCCTCCCCAGACCTACTGGCCACACTATTTCTGACACAAGCCAGGATGCCTTTGGCCTTCCTGGTCCCCTGGGCACACTGAAGAATGGTGCAACAAGTGCAGGTTTGGCTGTGGGTGCTGAGTGGGGAGCTGTTTCCTACCACAGAGAGAAGATGCTGAGAGTGACTTCCTGACGCGATGGGTCTGATTGGAGCCTCTTCTTTCAGGGCAGGGGTTAAGAATTGATTCCAGTAAGAGTAGGTCTGAATACTATCCTATTATAAAACCTTCCAAGAGATACTTGTGAATGATCTCAATTTCTGAATTGATTTTTTCCCCTTCCCCCTTACACTGTGACTCAGAGCAGCCTCTTGTTCCAAACAAGCAGCACATTTACCCTGAGTGATGCTTCCCACATCCAGGGCAGCTCCCCTCTGACAGCACCAGCAGGAGGCATTGCTGGGAGGCTGTAATTAAGGGCATTGCCACAGTTATTTGCTCCATTCCCAGCAGGCTCTGAACCAGTGGTCAGAGAGAAACTAGAAACACCTGCTGGGTCTAATGAAGTAAGTTAGGAATGATGGGGATGTCCCATTTTTTCCCCTTCCCTCTCAGAGGGAAATGAGAGAGCTCACTCTCAGGTAGGAGAGGATGTGAGCTCAGTGAAAAGTAAGTTGTCTTTCAAGGTGTATATATTTTAATGCTTGATGCTTTAATGTAATTAACTTTCTTCCCCATGCTGCTGTTCACCCCACCAGAAAAAGAAGGCTGGGCAACCAGGGGCACTATAAACTTAGCTCTGTGATAAGGTAAATTTGGCAAGTTTTGGCCCATATAAAGTGCTGCTGGAAAAGGAAGTGTGAGTTAGCTGAGGAGCTGGTGATACTTGGGTTGTGGGGAATTACTTTGGTCATTAGAAAGTATTAATTAATGTGACTATCTTAGGCTCTTGATATCTTGCTTTCAAATGCTGCCTCCTTCTGTCCTTGCAGGGATTTACTCCCTTTGCTGTTTAGTTTCTGGAGTAAAGGGGATATTCTGTTCTGGTTGCCTGCTTTGAACTGTTTCCTGGAACTGTGACCAGATGAGGTCTGGATCATTACTACCCCTACCCAGCCATTTGTAGAGCCCTTTAGAGCTCTCTCTATGGCCTGATCCTCCTTGCTGTGAAACTGATGGCAGACCTCCTGCCTTTCTGAGAGGGCACAGTCAGGGTCTGGCAGCAACAGCAGCAGCAAGGAAAGCTGTAATCTGAGCTTGTGGAGGGGATGCACACTGCAGGTGTTGTCCTGACTTTGGTTTCTGGCACCGGGGAAGGTCTGAACAGTTATTTCCTTTCTCTGTGTGTCTTTCCCACATTTTTGCCTAATAGACATTAAACAGTGGGTGGCGGGAATTTTCAGTGGTTTTCCAGGGTCTTTTTCCAGGGTTATGAAGATGATGAAGGGCCTGGAGCATCTCCCCTGGGAGGACAGGCTGAGTACGTTGGGACTCTTCAGCCTTGAGAAGAGAAGACTGAGTGGGGACCTAATTAAAGTCTATAATTATCTGAAGCAGGGGATGCAGGGGGAATCAGCCAGCCCTTTTTCAGTGACAGAACAAGGGGCAATGGCTGCAAGTTGGAGCACAGGGAGTCCCACAGCAACATGGGGAGGAACTTTTCCCCAGTGAGGGTGAGGGAGCCCTGGGACAGGCTGCCCAGGGGGTGTGGAGTCTCCTTCTCTGGAGAGATTCCAGCCCCGTCTGGACACCGACCTGTGCAGTATGAGCTGGGGAGCTGCTTTGGCAGGGGGTTGCACCCCAGGAGCTCTGGAGGGCCCTTCCAACCCCTACAATTCTATGATTCTATGAGATGTCTTCTTCCTAGAAGCATGTGGTAGCACATGCCATACCATAATGGACGTGCCTCAGACTGGGTCAGGGGAAGAGGATGCTGATGTTAGCGTGTGGGGAGTGAGCGTGATGCTCAGAGTGGTGTTTGGGAGGCAAGGCCTGGCCTCATGTGGTTGTCCCTGGGTTCTTACTGCTTGATCAGCACCATCTGATGCCCAAGGCAGGAAATGGGAGGGACAGGGTCTGAATTTTGTGCTGAGTGGAGTTGTATGCTCTAGACATGGGTGCCTGTCTCTCAGTAAGGACTTTCTGGTATTTGATATTTTGCCTATGACATCCCAGGCAACAGCCTAGGAAAATCATTTAAACACCTGTAACCTACTGTGTCAAAAACCTGAGGAGAAACCATTGCCCAGATTCCACTAATTGATGCTAAATAGAAAGAAAAATAACACAGGGGAAAAACCCTCCCAGGAAGAATCAATAAATTAAAGATGCTTGGGGATATAAATCCAGCAGTTAAATGAGATACTAATGAAGATGGGAGTTTAATGGTGAGTACTCTCATTACATTGTTTTAAAAATTCCATTTGATGTAGATTTGGTGCTGGTAAAAGGAAGACAGACTCGTGACAAACATCCTGGAGGACAAAAGTTGTCCTGACATACGAGCACAACTACTGCTGTTCATTGCTGAGCTGCTTTGCTTCCCCATTTCTGCAAGTTGTTGCAAGATCTGGGGGGGAGGAAATGTGGAGCACTTAATTAAAAAACAACTAATGACTCTTCCACAGGGTCAGTTTGCTCCTCAGAGCCTAAAACGTGCAGGATATTACCACATGTATCATTTTTTTGACACTGGAGGACGATTGCAGAGCCTGGCAGTGTTGCTATTGGTTTTAAAGCACAACTTAATTAACTAGAGATGGTCTGAGTGGGTTTGGCTGGAAACAAGCATTGGGCTTCCAAAGAATGGAACTACTCAGGTATTGCCAGACTGCAAATTAAGGATGCTGCTTCCTACCTCAGCTCAGCCCTGATGAGCAGCACAGTGCTGTTACTGCCCTGCTCCTGCCTTTAGCCCCATGGCCAGGTCTCATCCCTATCTCCTTACTCTAAAGGTGTTTTGCTTAAGGTGTTTTGGGCAGCTGCCTTAGGGTGAGCTGTATTATGACCCCCAAAATTCCCATTTCTCACTATAGAGTAGGTAGTAGCCCAGACTGACAAGCCTAGCATGAGTACTGAACTTGTACATCTGGAGTCCTGTGTCCAGAGCTGGGCCCCAACACAAGAAAGATGTGGGGCTGTTGGAGAGGGGTCAGAGGAGCCACGGAGATGCTCAGAGGGCTGGAGCAGCTCCCCTCTGGAGAGAGGCTGAGGGAGCTGGGCTGGGTCAGCCTGGGGAAGAGAAGGCTGTGGGGGGACCTCATTGCAGCCTGCCAGTCCCTGAAGGGAGCAGAGACACAGGAGGGGAATCAGCTTGTTCAAAGGGCAGAGACTGGCAGGACAAGGGGGATGGATTAAAGCTGAAGGAGGGAAGGGTTAGATTGGATATTAGGGGGAAGTTCTTTGCAGAGAGAGTGGTGAGGGGCTGGAACAGGCTGCCCAGAGAGGGGGTGGGTGCCCCATCCCTGGGGGTGTTCAAGGCCAGGTTGGATGGGGCCCTGGGCAACCTTGTGTAGCTCCAGGCCTGAGGTTGGTGTCCCTGCCTGTGGCAGGGGGGTTGGAGCTCTGTGATCCTTGGGGTCCCTTCCAACCCAGGCCATTCTATGAGGTAAGACACCCTTCATGGGGCAATTCTGCAGCTGCTGCCTGCAGCTCATTTGGATGGCCCAACAATGCTCTCATTTAGCAAAAAATACAGCAAAACTTCACTTCTGCATATGCTCCAGCCCCCCTGCAGCTAGGAAGAGGTCTGCCTCTGCTTTGCCTCCACACCAGTGAGGCATTTTTCTCATGTCAGTGGGGAATTTGGTGACTGCAATTATTTTCCTTTATCTCTCACTCACATTTAAACTGCAGCTCTGCTGGTACATGCCCTGCTTTGATTAATATTAAACTTCCAGATCATCTTTTTGAATTGGAGCAATTTCTTAGGACAAATAGTCCGGAGAGCCAGATTTCTGAGTGATTAGTGGCAGGCTGAGAGCACTGGATGCTTGGGGAGCTTAACGATTCGTGGCCAGATTCATTCACCATGGTTAGAGTGGTGTGTGTGTGTGTGTGTCACAGCTGTGATTCCTCTGGCAAACTCCTGGCCTGAAATGATTTTAAATCAGGAGTTGAGTTTTCCAGCCCCCTTCTTTCCAGGCTGGTTGCTTTGCTCTGAGTGGGGGGAGGAGAGGCATTCTACCATCCCAGGATATATTGCAAAAAGTCTGGCTGTGTGAACCTGCTGGGTTGTAACTCTGTTCTTCCATTTTCTCTAAATTCCTGGGCACAGGGGGGGAGAAAACTCCCACCAGCTCTGGAACATTGATCCCAGGGGATGCCTACCTAGATGCCATGCAGGGTGAGGGGATAGAACTGCATGCAGCATTGTTGTACTTTGTTTTGAAGATGCTAAACAGGGATGGAAAGAATGGTTACAGGAGAGAAATCATAGGTATCACATGAGCTGATGCAACATGAGGAGAAAGGGAAAGTCATCACTGACTTTGGCTGTAATCTAAGGTTCTGGCACTGATGGAAGTTCTGGTTCAAGAATTTTAGGAACACAGCAGTGACCAGTTTGTGACTTGACCTGACAACACCAACTATAGTCCTGAACTCCAGGAATGCATTAGGCTGGGGAAATACTGACCCAATACCAGTGGGTTAAACTCAAGGACATGCAGAGCTGTTCCTGGACTATTTGGTGGATCTGCTCTGAGCTGGGTCACCAGAGTCTATTATGAGAATGCAGAATAAAACCCAGTATGTTTAGCCAAAAGGACTTCAAAGCCTTTTGTTAATGCACAAAGGAATTACCAGCAGTCACTGCAAAAGGTAGATTTTCCCAGGCAGATAGGGGAGATCACTGACATTGCAGGGAGGTGGAAACAGAGCTTATGGGACATTAACCTCTTTTCTGACCAAGAAAAGTGCATTCAGATGTTGAATCTGGTCTTGATGTTGATGCTTTTGGCCCTCAAACTGTTCTTCACTGCAATGGTACAAATGACCTTCTGTGTTGCATATATTCAGGAATTCAGATGGGATTTGGACCTAGATATTCTCAGTTACAGAATCACACAATCACAGGGGGTGGAAGGGAGCTCCAGAGCTCCTGGGGTGCAACCCCCTGCCAAAGCAGCTCCCCAGCTCATACTGCACAGGTCGGTGTCCAGACGGGGCTGGAATCTCTCCAGAGAAGGAGACTCCACACCCCCTGGGCAGCCTGTCCCAGGGCTCCCTCACCCTCACTGGGGAAAAGTTCTTCCCCAGGTTGCTGTGGAACTCCCTGTGCTCCAACCTGCAGCCATTGCCCCTTGTCCTGTCCCCACAGACACTGAAAAGGGGCTGGCCAATTCCCCCTGCATCCCATGCTTAAACACCAATTAGATCTTCTCTTAATCTCCCTTTCTATAGACTGAAAATCCCATTTTATTCAGCCTTTCCTTACAGGGGAGATGCTCCAGGCCCTTCATCATCTTCGTAGCCCTTCTCTCGACTCTCTCCAGGAGATCCCTGTCCTTTTTATCCCAGGGAGCCCAGCACTGGACACAACACTCCAGGTGGGGCCTGAGCAGGGCAGAGCAGAGGGGGAGGATCCCCTCCTGTGACCTGCTGCCCACACTCCTCCTGATGCCCCCCAGGATCCCATTGTCTCTCTCAGCCCCAGGGCACACTGCTGGCTCATGGCCACCCTGTCACCCACCAGCACCCCCAGATCCTAGTGGTTGTTACCACTAGGTAACAGTGGTTGGAGCAACAAGTAATTAGTGCCTTCAATGGAGGGGGAAAAAACAAAGATGGTCCCATCACATTGCTGGAAACGTTGCTGCAGTTGCCAATCCTGTGAAGTGCTGAGCACTTGGAGAACATGAATTCAGGCTTTTTGAGTGCTGCTGGAGGCTGGGCCCAAGGCCTGGGTACTCTGTTATCGAAGCTCAGAAACGACTTTAAGATGCTGAACACTGATGGTGCATTATATCTCACCATGGAAAAGGTCAGCCCTGTTATTTGTAGACAGAGGGTTGCCTTTGCTTCGTGGATGGCTGACTTTTTGGGCTACATGATATAATTTATAACTGCTTATTGTTTGCAGACATTGGGCCCAGGATAGTTTGTGTGTGAAATTTAAAATCCAGGCTGTCCTAGTGGAATACATTGAACAGAATTCTTTTGTCCAGAGGGACACAGAGACATCTGGTCTTGTCACCCTTGGCTTCCTCTTCACTTAGCTGGGATAAAAATTAGAGACTTGCATGGCATAAATTATCTTATCCTAAAATAGGTGTCTAAAATAGATGTCTAAAATGGTTCAGATACGTTGGGCCCCCAAAATAGAGAAATGGGTACTGAAAAGACAGAGATGTTGCTATCTCATGTGGTAGCATTCCTCTTGTAGATGTTAGAGGTAGGTTGAGGTAGTGCCTGTTTCCTGGTGTCTGTCTGTTTTCTGCACAGGTTGTGTAAAATCAAGGAACTGATGTTATCCAATGGGATCCTGGGCTCCATCAGCAGAGGGGTGGCAGCAGGGACAGGGAGGGGATTGTCCCTCTCTGCTCTGCCCTGGGGAGGCCCCAGCTGGATCCTGTGTCCAGAGCTGGGGCCCAACACAAGAAAGATGTGGGGCTGTTGGAGAGGGGTCAGAGGAGCCACAGAGATGCTCAGAGGGCTGGAGCAGCTCCCCTCTGGAGAGAGGCTGAGGGAGCTGGGCTGGGTCAGCCTGGAGAAGAGAAGGCTGTGGGGGGACCTCATTGCAGCCTGCCAGTCCCTGAAGGGAGCAGAGACACAGGAGGGGAATCAGCTTGTTCAAGGGCAGAGACTGGCAGGACAAGGGGGATGGATTAAAGCTGAAGGAGGGAAGGGTTAGATTGGATATTAGGGGGAAGTTCTTTCTAGAGAGAGTGGTGAGGGGCTGGAACAGGCTGCCCAGAGAGGGGGTGGGTGCCCCATCCCTGGGGGTGTTCAAGGCCAGGTTGGATGGGGCCCTGGGCAACCTTGTGTAGCTCCAGGCCTGAGGTTGGTGTCCCTGCCTGTGGCAGGGGGGTTGGAGCTCTGTGATCCTTGGGGTCCCTTACAACCCATGCCATTCTATGATGTTAATGTGCATGACAATTAAGAATCTCAGTGGAGGATTTGGCTGCTTGAGCAATTTTAAGCAAAATGCTCACCTGCTCGTCACCGAAAAGGCAGTTGCCCAAAAAACATGAAGGAATGTATATTTCTTAATAAGCACAGAACAATCTATCATATTTTTGGACTGTCAGACTCAGAAATTTACAATTCCACGCAGAATTGGTTCAAAAATACCCAGAAATGCATTAGCTGTCATGGCCCATTTCTTCAATGCAGCTCTGGTTTGGAGTGGTGGTGGTAGCTTTTATTTTAACTGGCTCCAGGTGTTGTTTGATATTGATATGAGCAAATGAGATCCTGTCCCCTCATTCCAATCACTGTACAAACCCAATGTAAGAGCTGATTATTGACTTGAAGAACTTCAGTTTAATTACTGAATTGTGCAAAGAATGGGGGTGAGGGGGGAGAAGGAAGGAGTTTTTTCTCCATTTTTGTGTGTGGACAGCTGACTGTTGGATTCCCTGTAGCTCTGAGGCAAATAGAACAGGTTGCACTTATGTGGCTGCATGTAGCAGCTGGGACAGTCCAAGTCCCTTACACTCAGTCATGCCAGGCTTAGGAGCCAAAAGGAGTGTGCCCTGGTGTGACAGCTAACCTGAGCAAACTGTGTGCTGCTGCTTTTTACAGCCTCCAGCCTTATGTTCTTATCGTTTCCCTTGCAGCCATGTGATCTGAAGAAAAATGGAAAGGAAAAAACCCCCAATCAGCCCCAACCCCTTGTTTCCATCTCGTTATCCAGTTGGATTAACACTTTTAGAATCAGGATCTCTAGATCTCAACTGTGGGAAGCCTGACAGCTCTCTTGAATCCATACATATGTCCTGTGAAGCTACACCCTTATTTTCTAGATCTACCACTGTGACTGTAGAATCATATATCATAGAGTCATAGAATGTTCCGGGTTGGAAGGGACCCCAAGGGTCACAGAGCTCCAACCCCCCCTGCCACAGGCAGGGACACCAACCTCAGGCCTGGAGCTACACAAGGTTGCCCAGGGCCCCATCCAACCTGGCCTGGAACACCCCCAGGGATGGGGCACCCACCCCCTCTCTGGGCAGCCTGTTCCAGCCCCTCACCACTCTCTCTGCAAAGAACTTCCCCCTAATATCCAATCTAACCCTTCCCTCCTTCAGCTTTAATCCATCCCCCTTGTCCTGCCAGTCTCTGCCCTTTGAACAAGCTGATTCCCCTCCTGTGTCTCTGCTCCCTTCAGGGACTGGCAGGCTGCAATGAGGTCCCCCCACAGCCTTCTCTTCTCCAGGCTGACCCAGCCCAAAGAATCTTCCAAAGAATCTTCCAAAGAATCTTCCAAAGAATCTTCCAAAGAATCTTCCAAAGAATCTTCCAAAGAATCTTCCAAAGAATCTTCCAAAGAATCTTCCAGTACAGCCAGGAAGAGCATCTACCTTTTCCAGGCACTTTGCTCAAGTTCACAAATGGGTAACAAAGCATGGATGTGCATCTGTTTGGCACAGATTTTGTGAGTTTAGGGATGTGGGACTGAGTCTGACTCACTTTAGGGGACCAGCCTCTCACTGCATAGCTATGTGGGAGGTTTTGCTATGGAGATATGTGCGCTCACTCCTCTGAGTGCAGAAGCAGAGGCTTGCATCAAAGCAGCAGGGTGGTGATGGGAAGCATAGACTCCAACCTGTCATTGCTAGTTACCTAAAGCATGTTAAAAGCCAGTTAAAGACCAAGGTCAATGATGAGAGCTATATCACTTTGACACAGCACATGCAATGATTTGCAAGTTGACACAAATTTTCCCTTGGGGGGAGGGGTCCCTTCTGCTTTCCCTTGTGTGAAGCACGGCTGGAATTGTGTTGAGATTAGAAGAATTTGGATCAAAAGCAAGGAGAGAAACCACTCAGGATGGAGCAAGGAGAAAGTGAGATAATATCAAGTGGTAGTTGGCAGTTACTGCAATGTATTAGTGTCTTCACTGAGATCCTAGATGTTGATAGACAAATAGAAGAGGACCAGCAGGAAATAATAGCAGGAAGGTTTTTCCCTGGTAGCTTCATAAGTCATTCATTAAACAATAGCAAGAACTTGGTTACAGGGAGTTCCAGAAATAGAGAGTCTATTAATGTGGTGCAGGCACTTTGGATGCTGTGTCACCTAGCCAAGTTTTCAATGTGGACATGTGTCCTGGTCTGAGAGAGAGAGAGAGAGGAGTCTTACAGCATCAGTCCTCAATGATGCTTAGGAATAAACCCATGGTCTATTTGAACAGAAGTGTGCTGCTTTTTGATCTTTTGATACTTCTGAGAAGGATTCATTCTCTCTTGTTGCCTCCTCTGCGTGTGCAAGTGAAGTTTTGCTTGTTCCTTTGCCCTGTACTAAGGTGACCACTGAAATCATAGAATCACAGAATGGCATGGGTTGGAAGGGACCCCAAGGATCACAGAGCTCCAACCCCCCTGCCACAGGCAGGGACACCAACCTCAGGCCTGGAGCTACACAAGGTTGCCCAGGGCCCCATCCAACCTGGCCTTGAACACCCCCAGGGATGGGGCACCCACCCCCTCTCTGGGCAGCCTGTTCCAGCCCCTCACCACTCTCTCTGCAAAAAACGTCCCCCTAATATCCAATCTAAACCTTCTCTCCTTCAGCTTTAATCCATCCCCCTTGTCCTGCCAGTCTCTGCCCTTTGAACAAGCTGATTCCCCTCCTGTGTCTCTGCTCCCTTCAGGGACTGGCAGGCTGCAATGAGGTCCCCCCACAGCCTTCTCTTCTCCAGGCTGACCCAGCCCAGCTCCCTCAGCCTCTCTCCAGAGGGGAGCTGCTCCAGCCCTCTGAGCATCTCCGTGGCTCCTCTGACCCCTCTCCAACAGCCCCACATCTTCCTTGTGTTGGGCCCCAGCTCTGGACACAGTTCTTCTTCTGAAATGGAGAGGGCTTTTCCTGGCCTGCTTCCCCATCCCCTGTGTCCTTAACTAAAACTGAGCAGTACAACCCTGCTGCTTCCAGGTGTAATCTCAGCTAAACTCAACACCTTTCCCTTCTCATGGCCCTTTGCTATCAGCACTTGAGAAAAACCACAAGGGGAGAATGATAAAAATTGATTTCTCTTTCACTAGAAATATTTCCCCTTTTGGCCACAGACTGAGACTGCTCAGACTCTAACCATCCCTCCCCAGGGTTTGATAACAGTAGCTCACAGGAGGCTCTACGCTTATCTGAGGACCAAACAGTAAATTCCTCATTTCCTCTTAGTGGTGAGGTGTTTAATTGCTGCTTAGTTTCGCCAGTCAAGTAATTCACATTGACGTGCTAAGAGCAGCCACTAGCAGTTAAGCTTGAGTCCAGGGGCTGCAGTGAACGATCCTGACATCTGTTTGCAGGCACCGGCTCCGCAGGCTGAGAGCATTCAAGTTTCTCCTCTCGACTGGGCAAGCAATCTATAGAAAATTAAGGCTGAAAAGCCAGAAGAGTTTGTGAGAGGCAGCTGAAAGGAGAGAGGTTTTATCCGGTGAAATTTCTTGTCCTGCGCAAATCCAGGTTGAAAATTAAAGTGTTGCCACCTTGCTGGTAATTTAGAAGGAGGAGTGCTGTTTAAATACAGTGAGACAAGGTTGAGCTAGAACAGAAGGTATTAACTTCAAAAAATCCAAGCAAGTTTATATATCTACTGAGCTAATGCTGTCCTTAAGGATGTATCAAGTGGCAGAGGTAGGTGGACTTGGAGATGGCTCAGTAACTTTGCGTAGTGAACTTGGTCCTCATCTGCACTACTGTATCACAGAATCACAGACTGGTCTGGGTTGGAAGGGACCTCAAGGATCACAGAGCTCCAACCCCCTGCCACAGGCAGGGACACCAACCTCAGGCCTGGAGCTACACAAGGTTGCCCAGGGCCCCATCCAACCTGGCCTTGAACACCCCCAGGGATGGGGCACCCACCCCCTCTCTGGGCAGCCTCTTCCAGCCCCTCACCACTCTCTCTGCAAAAAACTTCCCCCTAATATCCAATCTAACCCTTCCCTCCTTCAGCTTTAATCCATCCCCCTTGTCCTGCCAGTCTCTGCCCTTTGAACAAGCTGATTCCCCTCCTGTGTCTCTGCTCCCTTCAGGGACTGGCAGGCTGCAATGAGGTCCCCCCACAGCCTTCTCTTCTCCAGGCTGACCCAGCCCAGCTCCCTCAGCCTCTCTCCAGAGGGGAGCTGCTCCAGCCCTCTGAGCATCTTCGTGGCTCCTCTGACCCCTCTCCAATAGTCCCACATCTTCCTTGTCTTGGGGGCCCAGCTCTGGACACAGGATCCAGCTGGGGAATACTCCTGTAGATCAGGAGTAACTCTTCTGAAGTCTAAAGCCCTGCCTTGCATGGCTATTTGTGCTTCTTGGCAGTGGGTGTAAAATGCTGCTGCTAGCTGAAAACCATGGGGAGCTCTCGTTCAGTAGCACTTTAAATCTGCTTTATGGAGCAATTCTGGGCTTGCAGTGGAGTAACACAAGCAAATTACCAGGGTTTTAAAGGTTTTTTTTTGTTGGGTTTGATGTTATCATCCCTTTTGGGGTGCTCCACACATGAGATGCAGACCACCCTGCACCTATTTGAATATCTATAGGTAGAGAGGCTGTGCAGCTTGGAGGCAGAGGAACAATTCATTTTCATGAGTTAGAAATGGCCAGATAACTCCTGAGTGGCAGAGCACAGCAGAGCCTGAGTCGATGATGCATGAGAGCACCAAAAAGGGGGACTAGATTGTTTGCAACAACTTCTCAGCTTGGTTGCCATGGTGGGTAAGGAGGGGGGGGGAGGTTATGGGTGTACTGTCCTGGGGGCTGTCCATGCATGTTTTATTATGGTCATTGTAGAGCTTGCAGCATGCTGGGTTCTTAGGGAGTGATCACTGGGGTTTAGCTTCTTGGTGGGTCACATCATCAGGGTAGCTGGAGCCCTCCTGCAAAGGGCAGACTTCAGGGCTGCCACAGAGCTCAAGAAAGAATTTGTTTGTTTAAAATATGCCATCCATGGTTTAATATCTGAAGAGGTGCACTTGCTGTAATTGCATACTGGGTAATAGGAAGCTGCCAGTCACGTTTAACACTGACACTCTTCTCCAGGTAATGCGAATAGATGCAAAGAGATAAACCAAGATGGGTAATAACAGCTGCTGGATACTCAGGCTTCAGGTGTGAGGTTCTGCAGATGAAATAAAAGCCTAAGAGGATGAAATAGCCACACAACTCCTGAAACTCACATCTTGGTAAAGGCCCTATAACTCCTGCTCCCAAACCCCTCTCACCCTCTGTGCAATACTGCAATCTGATGACAGAGAGATGATATTGCCATTGTCTTTCAGTAAATGAATATGTGAGTTGACACAGAATGACAGAGTAGTCCATCTGAGAGATTATCTGAAACAGAATTTATCAATGTATTTTTAGCTCCAAGTAGTTAAATAACACATTATTTCTCTAAAAAAAACCCACATTACCTCTGCAAACCAAAACAAATTCCTCCAATCTCTATACCACTTGGCTGAAAGGCCAGGGTGGTTTCTCATTCTCAACCCTAGGCTGTTTGCATTCACTGGGGTTTGAAGTCTCCAAACTGAGAACCACAAACCAGAGAACTGATATGTTGTACTGAGCACAGTAAAAACACAATAAATTAATTCCTTTATGTGGAAAAGGAGCTGGAATCCAGCACATCTCCTCTCTTGGGTGAATTATAGCAATAAGAGTTTCCCTGAGCTGAAAGTGGAAGCACCATCTTTCTGCACACTTAACCTATAATTGTCTATAACATGCATGGAGTTAAGTGAGATGCAATTTTATTCACAAGATTTCCATTATCTCTAATCAGCTTTTACATAATTTCCTTTGTATCTGATTGTTTTGTTTTAAAATATGTAAAACGTTTCCTTTCTGTGCCTGCATAGGCAAAAAGGTGGAGAATTTGATATTATGTTCACAAAAATACTCCATTTGCAGGAGCTTTAGCACCACAAATAGTGAAACCAGAAATACACAAGCTTGTTTTCAGGGGAAGAATTTTGAACCATTAAGCACCTAAACCATTCACCTATATCACAGCTGTGCCCTATAATGCTTTGCAGAATAAACCAAATACTTTATGAAACTCTAATATAATCTACAGCAGTAGGAATAAGCAGGGTGATAGAAACCAAAGGAAAGAAACCCTTATTAGATAGGCTGTAAAGCCTGCTGCCAGTAGGGACAAGCAGTTGATCAAGTACATCTGAATCACAGAATCCCAGGGGTTGGAAGGGGGCTCCAGAGCTCCTGGGGTCCAACCCCCTGCCAAAGCAGCTCCCCAGCTCATACTGCACAGGTCGGTGTCCAGACGGGGCTGGAATCTCTCCAGACAAGGAGACTCCACACCCCCTGGGCAGCCTGTCCCAGGGCTCCCTCACCCTCACTGGGGAAAAGTTCTTCCCCAGGTTGGTGTGGAACTCCCTGTGCTCCAACTTGCAGCCATTGCCCCTTGTCCTGTCCCCACAGACACTGAAAAGGGGCTGGCCAATTCCCCCTGCATCCCATCCTTCAGATATTGATAAACATTGATTAGGTCCCCCCTCAGTCTTCTTTTCTCCAGGCTGAACAGCCCCAGCTCTCTCAGCCTTTCCTCACAGGGGAGATGCTCCAGGCCCTTCATCATCTTTGTAGCCCTTCAGTGGAGTATGGGCTGGGTGCTTCAGATGGACTAACAAGTGAGAGAACAAAAACATGCCAGCAAAGTGATTAAAACCCCTCAGATTTTGAAATATTTAGAGAATGCATAGTTAATTTATTTGGGTTAAATAATACTAGTATAGCCTTCAAATATTATATATATCTTGTTGCAGCTGAGGAAATTTTCTTACTGCTGTGTTCATGGGCCCAAATGTGTTCATGTGTTGTGAATTAGGAAAACCCTTTTATGGGTAGTGGTGGTGAAATGCTGGGTATGTGGTGGGTAGGAAAGTATTGAGGTCTCTGCTGTTAGAAACATTAAGTCTGACAGCTATCCATCAGGAATGATGCAGCTGTAGCTGACCAAGATTTTGGAAAGCAAGGTAGATCTGATGGCTCTGCACAGTGCTCTCCAGCCCTGATGTTCTGGGGTGTCTCATAGCTTGCCACTGACATATGCCTGGGCTTGAAAACAAATAAATAGATGCATGTACCCCCAGCATCCTGCTGAGCATCTCACAGAGGTGACATGGCCTGGGAATTGTGTTCCTGCAGACAGCTGCATCTGCTTTCAACACAGGGAACTCAAATGTGCCTCGTGCCTGTCTGCTCTGCTTCCTTTCTGCTCTCTCTTGCAGTGGTGGGTCAGTCCTGTCTGGTTTCAGGGCTTCAGATCTCTCCCAGCCCTGTCTGTGGATTGCCTAGTTCACAGAATCACAGAGTTGTAGGGGTTGGAAGGGGCCTCGAGAGATCATCAGGTCCAACCCCCCTGCCAAGTTGTGGGCAAGATCTTTTTTTTTTAAAGTGTTATTACTTTCAAGAACCAGTGGAATCTAAGAAAGCCTTTACTGAGCAGGTGTACACAGTGACTGGGTTTTTTTTCCACAGTTCTTAACTCCAGAGACACCCATGACTCTGGCTCCTTTGTGTCACCTCACTTGTAAATAGCAAGTTGCTGCCCAGCACATAAAGGTCTTACTGCTGCTCAAAGGGAGGATTTTCAAGCATGCAATGAATATTAGACAATGTCTTTTATTTTTAACTCTTTTCCTTCTTAGAAAGACCTGACCCAGAGAAAGAGCTTTCCAGAGCATGCTTGCCAATGGCACAAGCCTGAGAAGAAAAGATTCCAGCTCAGAGGACTAAAGTTTGATAGACCTAGGAACAATTTGAAGCAGCTTTTACGTATGGAAGTACCAATTAGCCATAATAATTGGCAAATCCTGGGAGTGCCTTGGTAGCACAATACACTGTGTTACACATGCCTCAGGTTCAAGGCCAGGTTGGATGGGGCCCTGGGCAACCTTGTGTAGCTCCAGGCCTGAGGTTGGTGCCCCTGCCTGTGGCAGGGGGGTTGGAGCTCTGTGATCCTTGGGGTCCCTTCCAACCCAGACCAGTCTATGATTCGATGCCTCAGGTCTTCCTTTTGCCTTACCTGGGCCTTGTAGTGGTCAAAGTGCTGGCTAAAAGCCCAGTCAAAGGGATTTTCCTCTTGTTGGGTCAAAGTGCTGAAAGCTTTCCTATTTGCTTGTAGGTGGCTGAAGCTCTACAAGTGGTCAACAGGGCAGAGTGGATCTTGGAGGAGAGATACCAATGAGAGCTGCCCAATGCTTAGGCTTCCCTGTCACAGCACTTACTATATTGCTTTTGTACCTTTAGAAACACCTTGTAAAACCACTGGAGCGTAAGATTGACTCTCCCCACCCATTCCTGAGCATCTGTCCAACCAAGTATAATTGCCTCTAACCCCCTTCTCATTTTGAATGCTGCTTCCTTGCATGGTTGTTTGGGCTTGTGTCGCTTCTGGTGGCAGTGTGAGGACTGAAAGGCAGCTAAAGGGGGAATGGATTCCCTCCTGCTGCTCGCTGGTGAGAATGCCCATTAGGTTAGATGTAAGACTTGCCTAAGTGCTTTCATGTTCCACCATGGGTACGGAGCAGCCCCTGGGTCATGCATCCACCAGGGAACAGCCAGAAAGGTGATACTGCCATTGGGTTGGCAGGCAGCAGCATCTTGGAGCTCAGCTCCCCTCACTGTGTGGCCAGGCAAAGGATAACTGAGGAAGTGTTAGGCAGTAGTGCTCAGTAGCATTATGTTTTCCAAGACAAGATGCTCTTATGTTGACAAGGATAGGGTCCCCTCTTGCCATCTGCCATGTGGCTTAATTGCTTCCCTGGTCATTGATTAACACCTCAGGATTTGAGATTCCTGAGAGATGTGGTGTAAATCCTGTTTTATTTTTTTTCCCTGGCTGTTGAACGTGACATGCTGGTCATCACTAGCATAACTCCCTGGAATGGTGCCAGTGATACCTGCCATCAGCAGGGATGTGAGCCTCTGTAGGCAGCACTGTCCTTGCCTGCAATTGCATGTACCAGCAACAGTGAAACCCTGGGGACCTTCACTTACTTCCTTCTTGAACCTTACACGTACAGCACCTTACGCAGAGCCTTCCTGAGTCATCACAACTCTCAAGAGGGTGATATTTATTTTCCTTCTGTTCCCTATTCCTTTTCTGAAAGAAAGAGGATCAATGGGTTGTTTCAGCTCACATGACCTCTGGGGACAGAGGATGCTGCCAGAGTATCTTTTTAAGAAGGGGGTGGGGGGGAGAAAGGGGGAAAGGAGTAAAAAACCCTAAAGGTTTAAATACAGCCTCTTCCATGACCCTTTTCCAAACCCATTATTATCCTAATAAAGTAATGTGTTGCTTCTTTTTATTTTCCCCCCCTTTTTTTTCCCCCCCAACACAGACTCTGAGTCCATTTGTTTGTTTTACATTGCCTGCTGGGAACAGTGTAGCTCTATGAGGTTAAAGAGATCCTCTGAGAAAGATCCTATTGATTTTAATTACCGAGAAACAGCCCACAGGGACAAAAGGACTTTGGCTGTTTATTTAGCCATCGCTGTGCTCCAGTATTGTGTAAGGAGAGATCAAATCAGTTGCCCTCATTATTACAATAATAATAAGGCAGAAAAGGTGCTTCAGGGCCTGAGGATTTTTTTAAATTTTTTTTTTTAAGAGGCAATAACCTCCACCACTCCTCCCACTAATAAAAGGCAGACTTGAGGAACAAGGAGCAATTACTATTAGTCAATATTAATTCAATTACAGTCCTGTTATTCATATCGTGAAAAGGATTGTTTAATATTTTATAAATATCCTAACCAAACCAGGGGCCAGATTTCTTCTTTTTGCAGATTGATTTTGATCACTGCAAAATGAACACTGAATTGTTTCTACCTCCTTTGGACTGAAGCTAAAGTTAATTAGTTATTCAGCATAAACTGCAGCTAAAACATGGACCCAATGGTATAGTGATTGTTTATAATAGCATCTGGGTTAGGAATACATCTACTTGTGTGTTAAACTGGCAATCTCTAGGGATGCTGATACAAAGCTGGGAGGGGTGGCTGCCAGGCAGGACACTGCGCTGCCATCCAGAGCCCTGGCCAGGCTGAGAGCTGGGCAGGGAGACACCAGATGAGATTCAACAACAGCAAGTGGAGAGTCTGGCACCTGGGGAGGAACAACCACATGGATCAGGACAGGCTGGGGGTGACCTGCTGGAGAGGAGCTCTGTGGAGAAGGACCTGGGGGTGCTGGTGGGTGACAGGGTGGCCATGAGCCAGCAGTGTGCCCTGGGGCTGAGAGAGACAATGGGATCCTGGGGGCATCAGGAGGAGTGTGGGCAGCAGGTCACAGGAGGGGATCCTCCCCCTCTGCTCTGCCCTGGTCAGGCCCCACCTGGAGTGTTGTGTCCAGTGCTGGGCTCCTTGGTTTAAAAAGGACAGGGATCTCCTGGAGAGAGTCCAAAGAAGGGCTATGGAGATGATTAGGGGCCTGGAGCATCTCCCTTGTAAGGAAAGGCTAAGTAAGTTGGGACTCTTCAGCCTTGAGAAGACTAAGGGGGGACCTAATTAAAGTCTATAATTACCTTTAGCAGGGGATGCAGGGGGAATTGGCCAGCCCCTTTTCAGTGTCTGTGGGGACAGGACAAGGGGCAATGGCTGCAAGTTGGAGCACAGGAAGTTCCACAGCAACCTGGGGAAGAACTTTTTCCCAGTGAGGGTGAGGGAGCCCTGGGACAGGCTGCCCAGGGGGTGTGGAGTCTCCTTCTCTGGAGAGATTCCAGCCCCGTCTGGACACCGACCTGTGCAGTATGAGCTGGGGAGCTGCTTTGGCAGGGGGTTGGACCCCAGGAGCTCTGGAGGTCCCTTCCAACCCCTACAACTCTGATTCTGTAATAAGCAAGTATTTCTTGCCTGGGATCTCTTCCTGTCCATTCTGGACTAACCCTATAAGCCAGGTTTATGGTGGCCTTGGTGAGAGCAGAAATCAGTTTGTTCTGCTTATGTTACTTGTTACCATTATGTTTTTGGAGCCTGTGCCTCAGGGTTTGGCTTGGCTCAGTGACTTGGCATGAGTGACCTCATGAGAGTTTAGTATTTCCCTATGGGTCTTCTCCTCCTTAAATACTTTTTAATCAATGCTTGATACAGTAGTGCCCAAACAGCCCAATTACAGTGCCTTATGTGAACTGTGTCTCAGATCTCACTTGTGCCCTAATGAAAAATTAGCCCATATTCTTGTTGGCATTGGTCTTGTAAAACTCTACTGGAGTGACCTGAGATCAATCCAGCAGAAGGGTGTAAGCCAGGGCTGGTTGTATAAAAGTCAGTGCTTTCACCAAGAAAAGCTGGAAATGGTTGTTGAAGACAGGCTTGGTCGTTCAAACACCTTTGCCAGGCAATGTGTGGATGCATGTTGCTATTGGTATGGAAAAAAAATAATGGAGCTGCAAGTCATTGAAATGAAGCTGTAATTTAGCTGTGATCTGTGGGAGTCCCCTGCTTGTTGAGGACTCTGCAGAAGGGCTTTAAAGAGAGCCCGGGGACAAGCAGTTTAGCTGTCAGCATCATTTGCAGTCTCCTGTGCAAAAGGCATGGCAGAAGTTGACTCGATGTCTGTGCACCAGCTCAGCAACTGACTTCACACTTAAGGGTTTTCTTTATTTCCCTTTAAATCATGGCACTAGGAAAGGATTCCCTGGGTCTTGTTCTGCTTCAGCTGAAGCGTTTTGAACTTCAGAAGATGTCAGGTGTGCTTTTAGTTATTAGAGTCATCCTCTGGGCCACCAAATCTGTGTTTCACTGGCTATGAGTGACTAGTAGAGACCCTAAGTATTTCCAGCAAAGAGGTTTCAGATGGTGAGGTTAATGCAGCACAGCACCAGGCATGTGTCGTAGGTCAGTCCCATGTTTAAATAATCATAGAATCATAGGGTGTTGGAAGGGACCTCCAGAGCTCCTGGGGTCCAACCCCCTGCCAAAGCAGCTCCCCAGCTCATACTGCACAGGTCGGTGTCCAGACAGGGCTGGAATCTCTCCAGAGATGGAGACTCCACTGATGCTTTGCTGATGATGCTTCCTTAAATGTCCAAACCCAGGGTGGATTTGGCCAGTAGGCTACAGAGGGAACATTTCTGAGCTGAGGGCTGCAGCATTGTTCCAGGATATGGGAATACTCTTGCAGTACAGGAGCCTCCCCAGTGGCTTTCCTTTGCAAGGTGGGTTGAACAGTCAACTTAAAATATCTTAATAATATTTTACCTTTCTGTTGATGTATCAGTTTACAGTTTGATGAGTTACCCAAAGGGGAATGCACCAGCTCAACTACATTGTCTTCACCACACACGCACTCCTTAACTGGTTCTGAAGACTATTTGTGACTGCTGAGAGCCATTGTTGATAGGACAAAAGAATTGAGAAAGATAATGAGCAGCTAATAACAAAACCCCTAAGATAGCTTTGTGTCCTGGTTCTGGCCAGGCCAGGGTCAACTTCCCCAATCAGCCAACACAGGTGAGCTGAGTCAGCCCAGGTGAGCTGTTTTCCACACCACCTGACACCACTTGCCCATAAAAGCAGCTGGTTGGGGAAGGGTGGGGGCTGGTTTTTTGCCTCTAGGACAGTTGGAGTGTGGCTGGGACATCGGGTTGGTCAGTTCTTACTGTTGGGCAGCCCTCTGTAATTGTCAGGTGAGTAAGGTACTCTGTGTTAGCACTGGGTGTTTGTGTAACCAGCCATTATTGTTCTGTATTCGCTTTGATATTTGGCAGCAAACTTATCCCAACCCACGGAGGTTCTGTCTGTTTCCCCTCTGGGAGTGAGCGAGTAGCTTGTTGGGCATTTGGCCTCTAGCCACCACACTTTGAAAATGGCATTTCAGGCCTTTAATTGCATCACAGGTTTGAAGACTGTATGTTTCATACTTCCAGTTTTTCAAGCAAGAATGTCCACTAAACCCAGACTTCTTCAGATTTTCTATAGCCTCACCATGATTTATGCAATTTCTAGTTTCTCTGTTCTATTTTGTGATGCATTTTATTTCTGTCCTCTATTTCTGTGATCCACTCACACCTCAGAAGTTGTCAATATAAGAAATTTGTGTCTAAGAAGGAAAGCAGAATAATTAAGCTTATTTTCAGTGCTGTAAAAGGGAAGAAGGATGGATTGTAACACGCTCTTGGACCACAGATACTGTGAAGGCAGTGTCCTCAAAATCCAAATTAGCTGATAAAGAAATAGCTGCAATTAGTAGTTTGGGAGAAATTGATTTCTAGGGAAAGATTAAGTCTTAAATGTATAGAGCAGAGATAAGCAAGTGCAAAATGCTGGATGTGTTGACAGTCTGTAAAAACTGTATGCAAGTACCATGGATGCTCAGGGCTAATTCTATGAAAAATGGGAGTGTGAACTGGGGTGTTGGCTGTTTGTATGGGTATATCTGGTATCTGTTTTCTAGACAAACCTTCTCAGGTAGCCAGTAAGTAAATGCTGGCTGAGTTGCTGTAGCAGCACACAGCATATAATCTTAGGTAGACATGATGTGAATGGTTCTGATTGAGTCTTGCCAGGGAATGTTCCTTGCTCCTATGGAAATTCACAGGTGGGGCCCAATCCTGAATGAATTTATAGCAGATCAGGCCATTATGCTTGGCTGGCTGTGTGTCAGCATTACAGAATAGAAAATCTTGCTGTTTGAAGCACTTTTGACTCAGGAGGAGGGAATAAAAGGATTGTCTTGTTCGCTGTCTTGGTCATGGCTTTTGGTTATGGTTATAGCTTAACATAACTACCCGTCAAACAACCATGTATTTTTATGATCCCATGTAGGGTGGTTGGTGGTTGCATAGGCAGAAAAGATTTAGAGCTGTTCTCTTTTTGTGTGGTTTTTTTTTTCTTACTGAAAGCTACATTAATTGTTCTGATGTCTGAGCATCTGCCTGATACGCATTGTTTCCCCTGCAGACTGAGGAAGACAATAGCTAAATACAAATTTATTGAACAGGCAAGCTATAAACCCTGAAGTTAGCACAATATTTTAATGGAAATCATACTTTGTCAAAGGCACATGTATCAAATTTTCTCACTGGAGATCACAGTTCATCAGTACCAGAATTAATGAAAACTATCCCTCCAAACTTAACCGCTCCCCTGCTGTTTCTATATATAGATTTTTAGCTTTATAAACTAATTCATGATTGCAGAGAGGCATAAGTCTCTTATTAATTCGAATGCATAAAGTGAAATGTCATATTTTGTAAAGAAATCCACTGTTAACTCATCCATTCAATTGCCAGTGGCTAAACCAGTCTTTAAATAATTCTTCAGCTTTCATTTTATGTATTTTTCCAGCATTAACTGGCTGATTCATTATCTGCTGTCCCAAGTTTACCTACTCTCAATAACTCACAAGTTCAGGTCACCCTGCAGTCCCTCCTTTCGCCTTCGCTCAGATACCATGTCTAACTGAATGGAATTGACCTGTTTAAGGCCTCTTCACTCCAACTAAATTATTTGATCATAGCCACAGACATCTGTTTGGGGCAGTAATTGGTTGTTTATAAGAGCAGAGGAGAGCCACCAGCAGCAACAGCAGTGGCAAGACAATAAAGGCAAGGGACAAGCATGGAGGGCATGTAGACAGGTCCTGACAGACCACTGTCTGCTTGAGATAAGCAATGCAGATTAGTTATATGCACTCTATCTCACCACTGGGGCCTAATAATCCCCTTTAGCACTCATTCACAGTTATGTAGCAGACAGAAAACTAATACAGGGGGGAATCTAGTCCTCCTGCCTCGCCTCAAATCTCAGACACAGCTTCTGGAATCCGCGGGATTTTACCGTACAATTAGTTTTAAATGTCAATTTCATGGCAGCTCATGAGATGGAAAATAGAAGAATAGTAGGTAAAGATACCCATTGCAAACTAGATTATTTGAGAGTGAAAGATAGCTATTCAAGATGTGGCAGTCACTGCTGCTTCCTGGCTTGACAGCGACAATGAGAACGTTGAGGTAAAGGTAAAGGATGACAAAAATGTAACTTGAAGGGCTGAGTCGCTGGGAAAGAAGAAAAGGAGACATGGCATCTCTACGCTGTTTGTGTACAGCCAGTAGACAATGTGGATTTGAATTGCTTTGCAAAACCTTGTTGCAATTATCATGGAACACAAGATGGTCGCGCTTGAGGGTGACTTGCAATGGCAGCAAGCAGGTAAAGAAGTGCACGGTGCACTCTCTGAGTTTGCCCTGTTAGAGATGCAAGTGTGCTTTCCCTTGCTGTCAAACCAAAGCACATGGTGCACCTCATGGCTCCTCCTGGACAGATGTTAAAGGAGAGTGGAGATGCTGGGATTCCATTAAGAGAACTCCACAGTTCTACAAATGTAGAATTTAGTAATTTTTAACTATATGCACAGATAAAAATCCATTTCCAAAAGCAGGAAAATGCTAGAATAAGGCTTATCTTAGTTCAGGTCCTATGTGCAGACAGTAGGAGATAATATATAATCATGTAGCAGTTTTCCACAGCCAGCCCTAATTCCAGCACTGCTGCTCTGATTGCTTGACTTTACAGCATTAACAATTTTATTTTAAATGCTCCCCCAACACCAGTATAATCACATACATCTGTTAAGAGGCTTCTCCCAAGGCCCATCTGATGAAAAGGCAGAACCACATTATTTGACACTGGCTGTTGATCAGACTCGCATCACACTCAGAGAGACACACAAAACCCAGTCACATAAAGGCTCCGTCACTATGAGCTAGGGATGGTGACCACCCACCTCGCATAGACACAGGTCATCCCAATGTTGTAGGTACAAGGACTGTCCTGCTGGACTGTGTTGTCCTGGGAAATTGTACATAGAAATTGCTTTTTGAAATGATTGCAAGTTTTGAAGTATACTGATTGTCGGGGAAGGCAGCAGGCCTGCTAGCGGCCTAGCTTTCTTCTCCCAAGATTTAGGCCCTGACAATATTCTTCTGCTCCCATGAGAGAGGAAAAGTTCCTCATGCTGAGAGGATCCTAATAATCACATTCTCAAAACACAGCGGCCTTGCTGAGAGGGTACAGGCTGCCCTAAACCAAGAAGTAGTTATGGGAAGGTATTTGGGAGTAACAGAACATGTCAGGAACCAACCATAACAAGCGGGTCAAAAACAGCAGGTGTGTGGATGCTTTTAGGCATCAAAGGTAAACTAAGGATGTTTAGCTCTAAGATAGGTTTATCAGAACTCGTTATAGTTACTAACCAATCAATATGGTGTGAACAGTGTGTGTAACCAATGAGCAGTTTTTTAGCTTGCCACGTTTGCAGTAAGAAAGGTCTAGAATCTGGGTGATTTCACCTCATAAAATGGCTTTGTGGCTTCCTGGCTTCACCTAAAATTCATATATTGAATTGCATGTTGCTCTCTGCTGGATGCCACAACTGATGCGGCTTTTTTGTAAATTGACCTGGATTACTAAGTATTTCCAGGGTATTCTCATAATGTAAAGTCACTCAGAGGGAGGTCAAGATCTTTGCTAGGAGCAACTGCTTTTTGAAGTCCACCAAATTACTAGAAGGTTCCTAATAATTTTATTTTAATTAAAATTAGAAGCCTGCAATTTACTAAGGGATTGTTATAGTGCTGAGCCAGGGCAGGTGAGGAGGCAGAGGAAGAGAGTGCATAAGCTGGTATAAAGACTGACAGATTCTGGGATGTTCGCTTGAATCCCAGAAATACAGATTAGTGGGACATGGATGGAACCTAAATATTGTCACAAATATGGTTGTTAAGCTGTGCCACTCATTTCATGGACAGCAGTCCCTCTCAGCATGATAGAAATATGTGCTCATATGCTACTAGGTGAGAAATACTCTGCTCCAGAAGTGTCAAGGTTTTAGTGATGCAAACAAAGTGACTGTAGCTCCTGAGCCTTTCAATTCCTGCCTCTTGAAATCCAATATTTCTTTATAGAAATAATGGTGAAAGCTGAATGCAGGCACCAGTGGGAAAGGAAAATGCTTTCTTTAAAAACTTCCCTACTACTCAAGGTGATGTCTTAAAATTTTTCTAGTTTACAGTTTATGTTGAAAAAAAATTCCTATTATCATCCAGGAGCCAAGAAAAGGATCCACACTGCATTATTCCACCTGTGACAAAGGGCTGCACCTTACTGCTAATGGCATCTTTGCTTTGATGTCCATTTATTCTCTTTATTAGCAGAGATAAACTTTCATGAGCCAAAACTCCTCTTGTGTCTTCAGCATGTTTGTTGTCTCTTCACTTTTCCTCCCTTCTGTATCCAGCCTGGAATTAGGGACACACTGAAAATTCACTTTTCTAAGTCTCTTACTGGTAATAAAATGTCCCACACCTGCTTGTGGTGCATATAGGGTATCTACTACGTAGTCAGTGGTGGCAAATACTGCTGCTGCATGAATGGCTTGCTCTCTCATAAGACTCCCCATTGCTTTTTCCCTGTATCGTTCTGATTGTGTCTTCTTGCTTCTGTTCTGTTTTGGCTGGGTCCAGCCTCATAAGTTTTTTGACATGGTATGCACACTGGCCAGGCATTACGAATTGTGGGGGTATCCTCCTTCCTCTGATGAGAGGAAAGGTCTGACCTCACAAGCATGCAAAGTTTCTGATGTGTATTACTGTCATTGTGTGTTTTCTTTTAGGGAAGAGGAGTAATGGAAGTTGCTGACACAAATGTTTGGAATCTTCTTCTCTGTTTAAGCAATACCATTTTTAATTTCCTGATCATAGAATCACAGGGGTTGGAAGGGGCCTCCAGAGACCGTGGAGTCCAACCGCTGCCAAAGCAGGATCCCTAGGACAGGTCACACAGGTCGGTGTCCAGACAGGGCTGGAATCTCTCCAGAGAAGGAGACTCCACACCCCCTGGACAGCCTGTCCCAGGGCTCCCTCACCCTCACTGGGGAAAAGTTCCTCCCCAGGTTAGTGTGGAACTTCCTGTGCTCCAACTTGCAGCCATTGCCCCTTATCCTGTCCCCACAGACACTGAAAAGGGGCTGGCCAATTCCCCCTGCATCCCATCCTTCAGATATTGATAAACATTAATAAGGTCCCCCCTTAGTCTTCTTTTCTCCAGGCTGAGCAGCCCCAGCTCACTCAGCCTTTCTCACAGGGGAGATGCTCCAGGCCCTTAGTGAGCTAGGTCGATCTTTGCCATAACAGAAGTTTATCAGAACCTCTTTCTCTGTCCAATATTGTGTGTGGGAATTTCAGTTCCCAGTAACTCAGTCGTGTTCTGCACAGCTCCATCTCCATGCACATCTCCAAGAAGTCCTGTGTTTCTGGCATGAATCTCCCATGTGATACAGAGCCATATTTGAAAGGGCAGTAAAGATTTCATGGGACTTGTATGCAGAAAACACTTTTATTGAGTTTTCTTAGTTAATTATAAGCACTTCGATACTCAACAGTAAGGGAATGATATCCTCAGCCTCTGTAAATCCACATAGCTCTGTTGAAATCAGCAGGGCTTTGCTGCTTTACTCTCCTGTTCCATGGGTTTTATCTAGGAACTTTTTTGTTCAGCATTGCCAGGGGGAGAGTTATTGTGCAGGCAGGCTGTAAAGCACAGCGATGTTTTTGACTCTGTCTGCATGTCCTGTATTCGTTATCTAATTGCCAATAGACTGAACTGCAAAGGGACTGTATTTTTCAGCCAAACGACCTGTAAGTAGCAGGAAATCTTATGCTCTTACCACTTTAGCCAAGACAAGAGCAGCTACATTTTACATAATGAGAGAAATCAACTGTTCTTTATCAGTGCTTTTTGTGCAATTGCAAATCTTTAAAGCCTAGCTGCTGCTTGGATTTAACAACTACATCCCAGCCCTCCATACATCAGGAGTATGCAGGTGGCTTTCTGCAGCTGCAGTGTGTACCACTGCTTGGAACTAGATCGAGCTAAAATTCAGCCTCAGATGTTCACTCAAGGATCCCTGGCTGCTCAGAGGGAGCAGGGTGTTTCCATTCAAGAGGGGATTGCATGTCTTTATTTGAGTCCAAGGTATTGTTTTGTGAATTAAAATGAAATGATAAATTAGTGAGAGAAGGCAATGTCTCTGGTCACTCCAGTTTTCTGGGTGCTTGAGGACTCTGCAACTGTGTGAACAGCAGAGCTTAAGTCAGTCCTTGTGAGCTTTGTTATGGGGTGCTCAGAAGCAACCTTCAGGCTGCAGCCCCAACTTCTTGTTCATAACTTTTATTTCTTATTTGGAGATGTGAGCAGACCTGGTTCCTTGTTATTTCATTCTGTTTCCTCCTGGGAACCCATCTGGAGATGCAAATGACGTCTTAGTCCCACACCCCATGTCAGACAGCAGGCAGAGCTCTGTGTTGCAGATGAGGGATCTCAAAGGTATAACAGAGAATGTATCAGGACTTTGAACGACACAGAAAATTACAATTAGAGCTGTTAACAATTATTCTTATTACCACAGCCTATTCAGAAGAATACTTTTATCAGCCAGGTTTCCATTTTCATGGGATTCTTGGCTCTCTGATTTGATGGGGTGTCCTGCTGCCTCTGTGCACCGAAGGCAATGGTTGGTGTCCTCTGGCTTATCCTGCACTTCTTCAGAGGGACAGTTCAGCTTAATGTTCAATCTAGTTTGTCTAATTATTCAAGCGTGGGCTCCTAATAGCACAGATTAGTCAGAGCAGCAGGTGGGCTTCAAATCAAAAATATAAAATTGATATCACATTGGCCTGTCTAATCAACACAGGCTGATAGCATCTGCTTTACCCTGTGCTCTTCTATTGTGAATCAAATCTCCAAATTGAACCAAACTGTTTCTAGGAGTCATATTATCACCACTTGGCTTTAGCAGCCCTTGTGAGCTCTCACAAGATCCCTAGAGATAGAAAGCAATATGTGTTCCTTTCAGTTAAATTTACTTTGGTTTTCAAGTGAAAAAGAGCCCTAAGAAATACAGAAAAGCCTAAGCTGGCCTTGGATGTAATAGGTCTGACTGCGTTATAATTAAAAGAGAAATATTCACCTTTTTGTGGGGTTTTTTTCCTCTTTCCTTTTTTCTTTTCTCTTTCCCTTCTCTCTCTTTTTTCCCTTTCTTATTACCATAGGAACTTCCAGTAATGCCTTATATAACTTGACCAAGCCCATCACAAAGAATTGATTTGCTCTTGTGTCCCCATCTCAGCATGAAGCCATGTGCAGTGCAGCCTGTTGTTTTGATTTTGCTTTCCAAACAATCAGGTAGTTTTTATTTTCAAGTTGAGCCAAAGAGAAATACTCTTGGCTCCTGAAGCAGGTGGTGGGAGAATATTTGTGCAGGTGCTATAGACCTATATAGGATTTTACTCATGCTTTTATACACAAGCTTGTTTGATTTGCCTGCTCACATATGTTGGAATAAAGCACATAGTAAAGAATAGTGAAGAAAGGGTTTGCATACAGATTTGGTGGTTCAGCAGGCAGAGTCACAGAGGATGATTTCAGTTGAAAGCAAAACCTTTCCAAGGTGAAAGCTCTGCTGATATGGTCTTTGCTCTTAAAAGACTCAGCTATCCTTTAGTTTCTTCTAGAAAAGCTTCTTTCACACAGTTTATATTTGTCACGTTATGTCCACAGTGTTTTTCACTGGGACATCTCAAAATGCTTCCTAGACTTTTACTCTTCATAATCCCCTCCTGGATTTGGCAAGGAGCACTATCAGGTTCCCAGATGGGAGTGTTGGATGCTGAGACAGTGAAATGATTTGTCAGTGGCCAGTCAGCAAGGACTTGGTCACTGCTTTTATGCCTCATAGCTCGACACCTTGACCACAGACATCAGCTCTCAGTCAGCAGCAAAGACCAATGATGGGGCTTGGTTCCCATTTCCCTGGGACAACCTCTTGGCAGTCCTCCCCCATTCTGCCCAGGGCAGCATCCCTGCTGCTTCTTCAGTTCCCAGAGAAGCCAAAAATGCAGGAAATTGTGGAGCAGCAGAACATGCTTTGCAGTGTTTGCCCCAGGCACTGATTTCTTGCTTAAAAAATGGATCCACTTTCTCCTGCCCCCAATTTAGAGGTGTATGGATTTTCATTGGTACAGTGCCAGATAAGGGTGATTGCTTTTCTGCCTCCTGTAATACGTGGTAATTATATCATAAGAGAATTAAGTTCATGGCTTTAATTGTTCTCCAAATTTTGAAGGGAACTAAAATAGCAGACTGATTTTATTTTACTGTGTATTTCATTGCTGGGTGAGTAAATTGTATCAGGGGATTATCTCCTTTTAATTTCTAGTACTATGACCTCACTATACCATGCTAAGACAAGGAAGGAAACCATGCAAGATAGGTGAAAATCCTACTTATTGCAGGGCATGAATCAAGGCATAGGGTACAGCTTTCAGGGCTCAGGAAATGAAATGTGTTTGATAGTAATTTACATTGTTAAAGAGGTATTTGAGTTCTTGGACTGAAAGTTTTTCAAATGGACTATGATTGTGATGAGACCTTGGGGCCACCTGAAAATCCCAGGAACTCCCCAGGAAATAAATCTTGACTAAAAGTTCCAGAGAGTTCCCATGTTATTGTCATGTCCAACAGAGAAATAACAGTTGGAAAAAACACTGGGGACACAGTGTCTTTATTTCAAAGATCTCTGAACTTTTATATGAGCAGAGGGTTTTGCTGGAAACACAAGAATGCTAATTTCAACCCCCTTTGCAACAGAGTCAACAGAGAAAAGGTAAGTTTTCTATATTAGCAGTGCTTCAACGTAGAGACTTTGGGCTGAAACTTTAGACCCAAGTCCGTTTTGTGCATCACTGATGTGAGCAGGGCTCAGCCAAATGCAAAGCTCACTATGTGGCAAAGGCTTTACTTGCTCTGTGTCGAATGGAAAGCTCATTTCATAACGGGCCTCAATGGAGAGCTACACGTGGGTGTTATCTCTAAAGCTTAACTTGCCCATTCAGCACAGGCAGATGGCTTTTTCAACTCAAGAGAAAGTGAGCAGCTGGGGAACTGGGGAAGAATATTCATTTGTTTTACAACCAAAGGTGCTTTTATCTTCAGATACTCAAATGTGAAAGTATATTTGTCTCCCCCCAATGAAATATATTATTGATGTCACCTCCAAGAAATATAGTGTAACGTGCTGCTTTTCCTTCTGTTTTGCACCTTATGTAAACATGCAAACACCCCTGACACCCAGCTATGATGGCAGCCAAGAGACTGAACACTTACCCTGGCTGCTGTTGTGTAACCATGGGCAATTTATCTAAGTCTCACCTCTCTTAAAACACTTTTATCAAAATTGGCGGTCAAACAGCACTGAACCATGGTGGCCTCAATCTTAAATGCTGTGGTGCAGATTTTAATTTGGGAAAGATTAATGTACTCTCAAGTGTTAATGCCACAGCTTTCTGTTATCTACATTGATGGGTGTCAGCTAATTTCTGCAGAAGGATTGTAAAGCAAACTGTGCATGTTGATGTTTCAGAAACCCAAGCTCCAGAATGGCTAGATAATAGAGAGGGGAATGGAACTATTTTCTCAAATTTCTTTTAAATTAGAAAATGTTTCCCCTGTCTTTCTAAAGCTGAGCTATCAAGTCAATTCCACTCAAGCTGATTCTTGAAGATATAGGGAATATTTCATTTAAAGGAGCAGTAAAAGTGTCAAAAGATACTTTATCAAGGTCGCTTTTAGATTGAAGATAACAGCTCATCTTATAACAAATATAGACCCCCATAGGAAGCTTTGTAATTTCCAATACTGTAAAAGCTCTTAGTCTCTGTCTCCATCATCTCTCATGGGTTTTTTTCCTCCCTTGTCTGGCCACCTATAATGTCTTAATCAACACAAGATTTTATTTTATTTTTTTCATTTAATAATGTGACAATAGCTGGTACAGTTTGACTAGCTTATTTTTCACCTTCCTGCAGTTTACTAAGTACAGCTGGAGTTTGGTCTGTTTTTTGAATAGACTTTCCTAACTGTGAAGAAGATATCTGTGAAGAAGATGATGCACAATAACTAGGAAATTCTATTTGTACAGACTAATTCACACAAGAAAGGAGGGAGGGGGGGAGGGGGGTGGAATACAATTAAGCTCATAAAACTTGCTCCAGCAATGATCCAGGTCAAGGGGCTAATAGTGAATTGCATGAATAACAGCCACTCACCCAGCCATATTAAACAGTCTTGATAATATCATCCAAAATAGCCAATTATTTGGAACGTTATGAAAAGGTCCTGTTGTTATTTTAACAATGGTTGATATAGGAAAATAGTAATAAAAGGCAGAGGGTAAAAAGTAATTCCAAAAGGATTAGTTGCAATGCAGTTCACAGTAAACTGTTTTCAGGGCAGAGAGGTGAAGGAGCAATGCTTTAGAGGAGAGTGAATTGCAAATGATTTAACACTGATTTTATATGTTTAACCAAACCTGTACCCCCAACCTCATCATAGGTCTAAGGGTAAAATATACTTGACAAGGACCAATTTAAATTATTCCCCTTCTTGAGGATTATTTCCTCTTTAGTTTATATAGTCAAAATAAATTTAAATGCTTGCTGTCTTTTTGGTTTTTGGGGTTTTTTTTCTCCTTTTTTGACGTGCTTTGGACAGCCTCTTCTCTGTGATCTGGGCTAGCAGACCAGGCACTGCTGCTTCTTCATCTTGATTATTTTCAGTTTAATTCCACTGTAACAAAGGTTGGTTTGTTTGCTTTGTTGTGGGTTGTTTGTTTGGTTGTTGTTTTGTTTAAGTTGTCATTGCTTTAGTTGTGGTTTACAGAACTCTCTTGGTTAAGTAACTTGTGGTGTATATATATATACTTGTTTCATGACATTATGAGTTAGTGGTGCAGAAATAGATGAAAAGGCAGCATCACTTGGCTTTTCTTTCTGCAAACAGGCTTTTTGCTGGAACTTGACAAATAGAGATTTTGATTCAATTATTGACTAATAACCAAAAACCTCCGAGATGTCAATGTTCTTTGCCTCTAAATAGGGATGTTTGTTATTAAAGAAGTCAGGTACCCACATCCTCCATCCAATCTCCCCGTACAGGAAGGATGTTTTGCAGCTTAATGGTAACACTGTAGTTTTAGTCTTTTTTCCTGACAGATGTAGACCTTCTGCTTGCAGTAAAGCTGCTCCATCCTGGCTTATAGATGGTAATATTAAGATAGCAGTGGATTTATTTCTCCTACCCTCTGTTCTGCCTTCTTAGAGCCTTGACTCTGAAGTTCTCACCATGTCAAAACAACCTGCAATGTACTGAATCTGTTTGGGCTCTGATATGATTGATGAACAGAGATTCATTTAGAACAAAGATTTAGATGAGATATAAGGAGAAATTCACTGTGAGGGTGGTGAGACACTAGCACAGGTTGCCCAGAGAAGCTATGGCTGTCCTTGGATCCCTGGCAGTGCTCAATGGATGAGGCTTTGGGCAACCTGGGCTAGTGGGGGGTGTCCCTGTCTGTGGCAATGGGTTGGGACTGGATGGGCTTTGATATCCCTTCCAACCCAAACCGTTTGGTGATTCTATGATGATTCTATGATGATTCTGTGATTCTATGAACATCTTGCAGCACGTTTACACCAAGTAGTTTTCTATTGCTTGAGAGCCAGGATCGCCCAACCGTAACAAAAGGGTTAAGTTAAAGTGTGTGGATATTTGTGGCATTACTCTGTTCCAGTGATGTTTAAAATAGGCTATCTTACGCTAGTTGTGTTCTGTTTCCTTTGCCCTGTGCTTTGCAGAATAGATACTCTGCTACAACTAGATTGAAAATTCTTTCTCCAGGGAGCTTCTTTGATGGCAAGTACTCCCAAGGCTAGTACAGCAAGGCTGTGCTCTAGGTGGTCACAGTCTAGCAGTACAGAGTGATAAATGGTAGCAGTCAGTGATCAGCAGCTTTAGCCATCAGGACCCTCTGTCCTCAGCATTTGGGAGGTCTGATTTTGGAATCTGAAGTCTGGTTCAATTTTTATTTTGATACATTTGAGATATATGTATAATATTCTGTCTTTGAAGCAGATAGTTGTCATTATTTCAGAGGGATTATGCCAAGATAACCTACACTAAGGGTATCCCTTAGTAACTTTTCCAGAAAACATGTCCCAGACCTTGTTTCATTTAGTATCCTAGGCCAAAAAATCTCAGGCAGTAGCCCTCTGTGGAGAGCACCCCAGAACACAATGTGGAGAAGGAGGTGGGGGCAAAGATCCCCAACAAACTGAAACCCCATCAGCATGAGCTAGGTTGCTGCTTTGGCAGTGGGGTTGGACCCGATGATCTCTGGAGGTCCCTTCCAACCCCTACAACTCTGTGATTCTGTGAGAGTCTTTGAGGAAGAGGAGGCAAATGCCTCCCTTGGGGCCCCAAGGGTAAATCTATACAGCACTGTAGAATTGAAGTGGAATTGAATTGGATTGATGCTGCTGTGATCTGGACAAGAATACGGGTCACTTTGAAATATATGCAGCCTGCCAGTCCCTGAGAGCAGAGGAACAGGAGGGGAATCAGCTTGTTCAAAGGGCAAATAATGGCAGGACAAGGGGGATGGAGTGAAGGTAAAGGAAGTATGGTTTAGATTGGATATTAGGGGGAAGTTTTTTGCAGAGAGAGTGGTGAGGGGCTGGAACAGGCTGCCCAGAGAGGGGGTGGGTGCCCCATCCCTGGGGGTGTTCAGGGCCAGGTTGGATGGGGCCCTGGGCAACCTTGTGTAGCTCCAGGCCTGAGGTTGGTGTCCCTGCCTGTGGCAGAGGGGTTGGAGCTCTGTGGTCCTTGGGGTCCCTTCCAACCCAGACCAGTCTATGATTCTATGATATCACTACTGATAACAAACTCACTACAGTCCATTTTTGCTATAATTCCTGCATTTGCCAGGAACTATTACTACTGTGAAAAATACACAATGCCTTTTTCTGTTTAAAAAACCTCACCGCAAGCTTCAAACTGGTATGGATTCTGGCCATTTGGGATGTGACTGTAATTGGCCTCACGTGATGATGTGGGTTTTCACAGTTTTGCCTGTGCATTGAAAGAGTCTGTTCTGTCACTGTGTTCCCATTGCTTCAGATATGCATGGTACTGCTTGTCATAAAAACCTGATTGAATTTAAACCGTGTGTGTGTGGTTAGGGAGACATCTGTTAATTGTTCATGAAATTAATTGAATGGTGACTATCTAGTTGAATTTTCATTGGATTTATTCCTAGGGGCTGTAATTGTTAGGTTTTTTTAAGAGGGATCCCACAAGCAGGCTATTTTTAAAAAAGAAGAAACCCAAACCCTTACACGTATCTCCTGCCACCCTATAATCTGGTGTTGAATACACAATTCAAAAAATGTGATTGTAGCAACACTTCACCTCAAAGTAAAATGCTTGTTTTTCATCCAGGAATTACAGAGTGTAACATAATTGGGCTCGCTGAAATGAATTCAGCATCTCTCAGAGAACAAAATCATTGAGCCTACCGACTAAATTTAACAGCCTAATAGAAATATGCAGGTGAAGGTACAATTAATTTTAATTACTAGACTATACATTGTTAGTTGCACAGCCATGAGTAAAATTAAAATGGCAATCACAATTAGAAAATTGCAACCTCATTGTGCAACAAATTAGTCACAAATTAAAAGTCCAGGAACTATTATACATCCACTTTATTGCTTTATGACCATTATTGCCCTGATATGGATTTTATTTCTTTAATGTCTCGTCCACCTTTTCATGCCTTATCTTTTGTTTAGGATCTCTGGCTCCTTCCCAGCTTGGGAAGCTCTTAAAAGAAATAATATAGGCTAGAGGGACATGACTTCCCTGTTCAAGCTTGGCAGGAACTTTTAAGTGGCCCGGCCCTGCTCGTGGGTGGCTTACAAAACAGGGGTTGGCGTGAGATTGTTTCAGTGAGGTTTCCAGAGCAAAGAAAATAGTGTTCGGGGGTAATAGCTGAGGTCTGTATGTGATGTAACCCTTTTAGAAAAGGTCAGGCCAGTTAAAGAGGGGAATCTAGAGGGAATCTACATTGGTGTAAGTTAGACTCTCCTACCCCTCCCCTCTGGATGGGCACACTGATTGCCTGTGGAGAGAATCTTAGCTATTGGAGCTTTTAGGTTATAAGGCCCGTTTTCAGCTGTTCCCCACGTTGGTTTATGAGATGAGATTTTAAAAATTATCCCATCCTTGTGGGCTTGCTAGTAGTTTGCCCTGAAACACGGTCAGGCAGTGGCTGTGCTGAAGGGGTGGCTGCAAACACCTCTTATGCAGGACCCCAAAGCATCGCAGATGTTCTGCCAGACCCCACCTGCCTGCAGGCCAACATCTTGAAGCCAGTGTCTACACCTATCTGGGACCAGCAGCTCATCTGACTGGGTCTTCTCCTACAGGTGAGCGATATGAGACCAACAGCAATCACCATTGCCTGAAAGCTGTCTTGAATACTTTGCAGGAAGAACAGAATCACAGAATCTTAGGGGTTGGAAGGGACCTCAAGAGACCATCGGGTCCAACCCCCCAGCCAAAGCAGGCTTCCTAGCTCATATCACACAGATAGGCATCCAGATGGGTCTTGAATATCTCCAGGGAAGGGGAACCCCAACTTATAGAGCCTAGAGCCACCTCAAGATAAAGGATACTGGACAGGATCTACAGGATAAAGGATACTGGACAGGATACTGAGGAACTACAAAGAAGGCTAAAGTAACTTTAGTCCCAAAATCTCCAGTTCTGTCCAAGATGCATTAGAGGAGTCAGAAAGAGTAATTTTCCTAGAGCAGCATCTTATTTAGGTACCCTGAATCTAGCCCAGTCCCTCCAGCCCTCCTGAGGGAGGCCAAGGCAGAGGGCTGCATGCATTAGGGCTGGGAGGAAAAGCACGCAGCAAGATAATTAATCAGAGTTTGTGGGGAGGGTAAGTGGGGAAGGGGTTTGAGACCAAACCACTGAACCCCAGCGTGATCTCTGTTCCCCATGTGGTCTCAGTTCTCTGGGGTCTCTTCTAAAATCACCAGTGCATAGGCCAGCTTGTGGGAGCCCCAGCAGGGGCTTCTGCAGTGCTTGGAGAGATGAAACTCCATTTCAAATATGCAATTGAACCTTTATCAGAGGGTAATGATGTTTAGTCACTACCAATTGGGACTGGGTTTTAATTGATGACCCAGGGGTGAAAGTCTTTATATTCCATTACCTGCTATTGCCAGTATTTTTCTTCTGTAATCCTCTTTGCTGTAATGTGGATACTTTGCAGAGGGGAAATTAAAGTGGAACTGAAGATATGCAGCTGTTCTGGGGTGAGAAAAGATATTTTTGCTCCTTGGTTACCTATCTATGTTTAAGGCCCAACAGGGACTCCTTAGTACAATCTCAAATTCTGCTATCTCCTCTTACAATGGAACTAAAATGTTGCTTTTGGAAACAAATCTGTTATTTGGGTTTTTTTTTTAATTGCTTGTTGTTGAAGCAAGGTTCCATGCAGTTTTCCTTCCATATTTGTATTGTTCCCCTGTTCCCAACCAGGAAGGATTCCCTCACGTCCCAACCCAAACACATGTTTGATTACTAAATCAAACCTTGAAATCTCCCTCTCTGGCTCTGGAGAGGCCAGAACTTATGATTTAACATATATTTATGCATGTAATTGTACAGAGCCTTGCAGGGCTTACTTCAGGATAGAAGCTGAGGGGAAAAAATAATGGAGTGATTGATGTGTAACTGATAAATATTTCTCTCAGAGGTCCTAGGACTTTCTTACTATCAGTAGTTTTAATATCTCAGACCTCCCTGGGTTTTAGAGTTTCATGATAGGTTAATATGGATGTTTTCTTCTGTTGAAAACGTGGAGACATAAAAATGAAATGGCAGTTTTAGAATCTATGTGGACATATTCTGTATGGTCAGGGTTTTGAATGATTTGTATGGCAGTGAGTATGTAAGATTAGGGACACATCTATCAGGACCACTGTCTGATATACATTTAATGTGATGGGTTCTTTACTGGCAAGCAGCACGTGTCGTTTCTTCAGCACTGGTAATGCTAACACAAACATCTCTTTTATGACTTTGAATTTCAAAAGAAAGGTGTCACCTATGTTTGTCTGTAAAATGAGATTCATGCCAAGTCAAATTATGTGCTCATGGCCACGTGACAAGCTTGGAAGAGAAACCAGAGTATTCTTGATTTCTGTTTATTGAGCCACAAAGTGCCATTGAGATTCTTCTCTAAGTATCACATATCTTTTTGTTGTGTGGTGCATATGATGGTTTTCTCAGCTGTTGTCTTCCTGTGCTGATATTTTAGAGGTAGTGTTGTAGGAGATGTGGTGAACTTGTCTAGAAGTGAATGTTGATGCAAGGAATTACTTGCTTGATTTTTTCCTTCTGCTCTTTGCTGGTAAGAAATTGGCCTTGCCCATGAATCAGAAGGGTTTTGGTGTTGAAATGCATGGAAGAACTGCACTACAAATATCTTGTGATTTGGGTCAATAACTTTGCATTAATATTTGCCGTTAGTAATAAGTGGGTAGAGCCTCATGGGAAAGCTGCAAAAATGGAAATGTCTCCTTGTAGACGTGTGTTCATGAAACCAGGGCCTGCAGCTGACAGAGCAATTGGAGAGGTGTCTTTAAGCTTTACTGTTGGAGTCCTGAAACTCCATGTGACTTTTAAAATCCTGGGCATGGAGGGAAAGGAGGGGGACTTGGGTCCCTAACTTTCTGGGAATCTCAGAAATATTGCCAATTTCTCATTCAGGCATTGTATTTATGCTGCTGCAAAAGATGTAAGGATGATTCTTTAGCTATAGCTGAGAAGGATTCTTATGCAAGCTGGAAGGTAGCCCTTCTCTTAACCACAGGTACAGTGAACAGCTTAATTTCCCCTACAAAGAACTAATTACAAATCTACATAATAAATTCTTCTCTTACAGTCTAACAGGACTCAACAGAAAACATGGGTTTGAGCATGTAGCTTTGAAATTAACTAAGCAGTGTAACAGCATTAAAAATATCCCCAGGAAACCTTCATCTCTGATTTTATTTTATATTGTTATAGAGCTCATGCTTCAGTGATTTCCTTTCATCTAGTCATTGGGCTGAAGAAATAACACAGAGAAGGAAACCTCTTGAGTATCTGATGTGTATGGTAAACGGTCATTTCAGGGACCATGCGCTATGGGCCTCAGACCGAGAGTTTAATTTAATTGGTTGAAATTAAAAAAACATTCATGCCTCATGAAATTATAACCTTTACCCCTTGTGTGTCAGCTACATCTGACACTAGTCTTGTTGTTTAGAGATGAAATCCCTCCCCTATTTAAATGGAAGCTCCTATGGGACCCACATAAGCCTTGCAAACAGAAGAGGCAAGTGACTCTGATCCCTGGATCGCTACTCCACCGTGGGTAACATCAGCAGCATTTCTTTTTCCAAGTTTGTGTGTCTGTTTTTATCTATGCCATTGGAAAATCCATGTGTGTTTGATATCAGTAGGCTCATATTTCTTTTAAAATTCATGTTTAAAAAGGATCATCTGGCCAGATGAAACGCAAGGGATGGAGCTCAGATTGTCATCTTGGGGGAAATGAAATGCAAGGGATGGAGCTCAGATTGGGGGTTGGACCAGATGATCTCTTGAGGTCCCTTCCAACCCCTACAATTCTGTGATTTGTGTGTTTCCTGTTGAGAAACTGGGAGCTGAGGGTTAGTTTCTAGCTTGGATGATAATCTGTTTTATGGCACTCTTGAATATGCATGTGTGTGTGCATACATTTTCTGCTATGTTTTGCCTTTGGTGTTGGCTTAGATTATGAAGTGCAAGAACTTGATTATTTTTCCCACAGTGTTTGGGTAGTGTTGAGGACAGAGGAAGTGCAAACACCTTTGAGACTGGGGCTATTATCATAGTGCCAAATAAAAGGGATCTTTAAATACCATATGCCGTGAGGTACAGATGGAATGTCACTTCTAGGGAAGTGATCGTGCCCCTGGACTGGGCACTGGGGAGGCTGCACCTTGAGTGCTGGGTCCAGTTCTGGGCTCCTCACCATCAGAAGGACATGGAGGTCCTGGAGCGAGTCCAGAAAAGGGCAACCAGGCTGGGGAAGGGGCCGGAGGGCAAATCCTCTGAGGAGCAGCTGAGGGAGCTGGGGGTGTTCAGCCTGGAGAAGAGGAGGCTGAGGGGAGACCTTCTCCCCACCTCCCCTGCCCTGCCAGGAGGATGCAGAGAGGTGGGCGATGGTCTCTTCAGCCAGGGGACAGGAGATGGGACAAGGGGCAATGGGCTCAAGCTGGGCCAGGGCAGGGGCAGCTCAGATGGGAGGGAAAAGTTCTTCCCTGGCAGAGCTGTGGGGCTGTGGCCCAGGCTGCCCAGGGAGGGGCTGAGTTCCCTTCCCTGGGGGTGTTTAAAAAAGGGGAGATGAGGTACTCAGGGATCTGGTTTAGCTTAGGATGGGAATGGTTGGACTTGATGACAAAAAGGTCTTTTCCATCCTTCTGATTCTGTAATGTTTCAGGCTGGAGTTTTCAAAGAGGCTGCAGGGACACAGTTCCTCAGTTTCCACTGACCTTCAAATGAATTTGAGACCACCAGCTTTAGATTCCTTTGGGGAATATTACTATTATAAATGTGCCTATCACATTTTTTTATGACATACTAGATAGTGAGATAAAACCCCTGTAAGTCTGTAGAGCTGACTTAGCCCTTTAATAGGAGATCTGCTTACAGAAATGTCCCAGTTCTGGCCAATGTTTGCATCACATTCATGCTGAGCTTACCTGAAGCCCTGCTCGGATGTCATTATTCTGTGAGACACTGGGTCCTCAGCTAGTCCAGAAGCTGGGTTACCACAGCAGTTCCAGTGATGGCAGCTCATTATACCAGAATTATTCTCTGGAAGAGCATCAACTGATGTGGAATGTTAATTAGCCAAGGTGGCCCAGTCCTTAGTGTTTTGCTGTCCACAGATCCATCAGTTGGCTTCAGTTTTCTGCATAATATGGGCATATATATGACAGATGTACATAATGTTGAGTTCTGGTTATCCTTAAAGTTTAAGTACAGTAAGAAGTTTAAAAAAATATTAACAGGAATTATTTGGGATATGGTAAACATTTTATATATGAAAATTCAGGTAATTTATACCAGAGACAAAATTAATAAGAAGAGACCAGGTGAAAGGGTATATAACATGTAAGGGAGATATGTTGGGACATTCTTATTTTGAATGAGAGAGGTGAGAATGAGATGATGAGAATGAGAATAAGGTGATCTTCAATGAAATGAAAGTTTGTTATCACATAGCCAGAGAAAATTCCCACATGGGACAGTTGTCATTTGGTGCTCATTGATATAAAATGCCACTGACAGCAATTTAGGAAGGTTCAGATAACACTGAGCACTTAAAATGGTGAATGCTCAGACAGTTAATGCTAGATGGCCTTAAAACAGGAGTTTGCCAAGGGAGGTAACTGGTGATGGGGTAAACTAACTTCTGCCTGGCCACATCATTTGGTGAAGTAGTAGGTCTCCAAAGAAAAAAGGTCCCATAATGCTGAAGTAGGAGTTGTACCCTTGGCTTTGTCTAGCAAGGCAGAAGGTGTTCAGATCCCAGTTATTTCACCTTTCTGTCAGCATAGCACCAAATTCATCGATACCTGATTAGATGCCAAGCAGTCAGGGGACTATACACATGGCCATGAACATGTGGGTTGGCTTGCAGAGTCCATAAGCTTACCAGAAAGAACAGTTTGTTTTCATGCCCTCTGGAGCTACTTACTCTTCAGGTCTTTCATTAATAAGAAGCACAACATTGGTGAAGTTCTCAGAGTATCTCATGCAAATGGACTCTTTCAAATGATGAATTCTGGCATGTACTGCCAACCTCATGCAGTTATTATTCAAACTATACTTGCATGCTTGACCCTGAAAAACTAAAAGAAATGCAACAAATTTGCCCCAAAGATCTTTCCAACTCTGGGCTGGGCTCTGGTACCTCAGGAGAGCACCCATGTCACGCTAAGCAGCCCATAATTTTCAGGGCAACTGCTGCTTTGTAGCTGAGGGGGATAAAAAACTTATGGGTTTAGAGGGAAGCTAAGGCATTGCTGGTCAATACTTAGTGAGGCTGTGCATTCAAGATCCTAAATGCTGACTTGCTAGTTATGGCAATGTGCGGACAGCCATTTTTGATGGAGATGTGCAGCAATTATAGGAAAGGGAAGGAAAAATCCATGGCAAACATGCTTTCACCTCCTCCCTCTCCAGGGCAGCTTATGGGGCTGGTCTAAATACTCTCCAGGGGCTTTGGGTTGAGCCCAGCTCTTCTACATAAGCAAACTTGATCAAAGGGGAGAGTGTGTGTCTCTCTACCTGGGAGCAATGGGTATAGAGGTGCAAAGCTTGTTAATGGCAAGCAACACAAGTGAGCAGGGTTCAATGCCCCAAAGGGGAGTATGCTTCAGAGCAAGGAAAAGGATGAGGCTCATTCATTGACCAACAGTCAGTCAACAGATTTCCCCTGAAAACTGAGGAAATATAAGCCTCTCCCCAGCTCCCTTTCCAAAGGAAAAGCACTAAACAACCTCTCCCCCTGTGTGAGCCCTGGTAGTGATAAAAGAATAAACCATTCTGCTGGCAGATTTTTGGAGTTGTGGGGCTTTTAGCTCCTCCAGGGAGTGGGGCATTGCTATCTGCAGATTGAATCAATCTGCCTCAGAAGCGTGATGGTGAAAGAGCCCCTACACACGATAACAAAGCGACACATGGAGGGAAGAGCCTTTACTTCTTTGAGCAGAGATAAGATGGCTCTTTAAAAAGCAAGCAGGCACAGAGCAACTGCAGCCTCACCCAGTAGCAGTTTTAATCCTCTCACTTGAGATTGGGAGGAGATTTGGCAGGTAGGAGGATGGGGTAAGTCCCTTCTTGTTATCTGAGAGGAGGACAATGCTATTACAAGTAAGGCCGCAAGAGAATTCTTGCTTGATAATAGAGTTAAGGAGAGCTAAAGGATCAACTCTTTTTAAAATTTTTTTCTTTTTTTTTGGGGAATAATAAGATTGGGACTAACTTCAGTGAAACTTGATATTCTGGCTCTGATTTACTTGTCAGTGAGTCTCTTGTGTACAGCGCTGCAAAGGGCATCGCTACATTAACCCATGGATGCTGCGCAGGGCAGCAGAGGCCTGGTCTTGTTTTCTTCAAGATACCTCTCTCTTGCTCCTTTCTTAGGAAATGGCTCTTGAGGCAATTTGTTCTTAAGAAGCTGATTTTTGAGTGATTTTTGTTTAGAGGCCCATGCTTTAGTACCTTTGGGGCTGTGGTTGTGTCTTGGAGACACGTATATTTAATGAAAACCACTTTGTGTGTGCAGATACCACATTTGTGATGTGTAAGCAAAGGTGGTCTTGGAGAGAAATCTGCAAGAGATTTCCATAGTCACTGACCCCAGCCACCGATCCCAGCCACCAGAGGGAAACGCAATCATATGCATTAAGCCAACCTGTCAGGTCCACTTTTTCCACATGTCCCAAGCCTCACTGGACAGCTGAGGTATCTCACAGCATCCTAGTGCTACCCCTGGATTGCATTTCTCAAAGTCTCAACCAAGCAGCATCATGGTGGCTGCTGGAGCCTTGGTGGACTCTTTCATATTTCATTTTATAGTTAGCTGGTTGGATGCACTGCAGGAAGGATGCAATCAGGTCTCTGCTAAGTGTGTATAAAGTGCATGTTCATCATGTGCTGGAGGAAAAAAGGAATGGTGTAAAAAGTGATGTTGGCACTAAAACCCTGAAAAGGATGTTCTGGATGCTGTCACAGAAGGCTCTGCCTTCTGCCCTCCATTATCAGTAGTTTCAGTTGTCAAGAAGGCATCAGGTTCAATAATGAAACAAACACCTTCCTGATCTGAAGAAACAGTCCTTCATGTTTATACCTGCTTCTGCCTGAGATGGGCAGCCAGACAAAACTTGCATGAAAGGTCAGTGAGCTTGAGAGCTTTTGCAATGGCTTTTTTGCTCCTGTGTTGGTAGGAAGCCAGTGGGCACTTCTGCTGCAGCCCTTTCTCTGCCTGGGGACTGCTTTGCAGGTTGGACTTGAATCCAAACCAAACACACAATCTGTAGCCAGAGCGTTGCCCTTGATTTGTACATATGCCATGTTGACAATAAAAATCACCAGTAACAAACCCATCAAAACCAGAACTCCATGTTTCACAGTAATCAAGATTTTTCTAGAAATCTGGGATTTGCCATTTTCAAAAGTAGAATTTTCCTATTCTTTTTTTTTTCCTTCTGATGAGCATCATCTCAGCACGTTGGGTGCTGTTACACTCAGTCATGCTCCAGCCCTTCCTGGGCTGGGGGGCACAGCAAGCCAATGGAGAACTGGGTAGGGAGGGAGGTAACAACAGAGTTGTAAGGTTGCTTGCTGGTCCTTGGCGGTCTGGCTGGTGGGAGAGTGCAGATCAGGAAATGTTTGCTTGAGGCAGTGGTGAGACCCTTGAGCAGCCCAGACTCCAGGCCCACTGTGGCCACTGGCGTCAGGTACAAGCTCACTCCACCTCCCTTTCCTCTGCAAGGCAAACCTGTATTAAACCAGTAACACTTCTTTTGGGCTGCACCAAGATTTTTTTTGGGCTGTACTAAGGTGGGACACCAGAGTGTTGTTGCTGTCCTGCAGTTCTGCAGAGCATCACCCTGAAGGAGGAAGGGGCCATGTGTCTCGCTGCACGAGCTGAGCGCAGAGGCCTTGCCCGTGGAGAGAGGCCTTGCCCGTGGAGAGAGGCCTTGCCCGTGGAGAGAGGCCTTGCCCGTGGAGAGAGGCCTTGCCCGTGGAGAGAGGCCTTGCCCATTAAGACAGACATCCTCAAAAGCCAAACAAAAACGTGCCTGAGAGATGAGTCCTGGAGGCACCGCTGCTTTTAACACATTTTCAGCAAAATGCCCTGCGCCATCCCCAGAGCCCCTCTGCTCCCCCCCAGCCTTCCTTCCCCCCGCCTCCCCCTACACACAACTATTTAATTTTGCTCTGGCATGAAATAATAGAGTGCTGTGTATCTATTACAGATGTAAAGAGATTTAGACTGCCACAGGTTTCAGTAGCACATTCAAAGCCCTAACAAAGCTGGGTATAATAGACTCTCCCTGCCATTATCCATTCAGCAAGTGTAATAAATGACTCGGCCGCAGCCTGCCATATACCACCCGGCCCAGATAACAGCTGAAAGGAGAAAATTAAATTTTGCTTTTGTTGAAACATTATGATTTATGTATTTGTAATATAGGCTGCGGTGGGCAATTGAAAAAAAAAAAAAAGAAAAAAAGATTGCTGAATATACTTCAGGGTTACTGATTGTACCACAGGCTACTTAGAGTGCTGGAAATGTCGTTCTTCTCCCTGTGTTCCTTAATAATAATAAAATCATACAAATTCCCATTAACCTTTTCGCTCATGTTGATTTTATTTATATATTTATTTTAAATTTTTTTTTTACTTCTAGATCTTAAGCTATGACCATTTACGCTCAGCCTCATGAAAAATAACATAGTGATGGTTTATGAAGACAAGGCATGAAGTACCTAGGCATGTAAAAATGATGGATGTAGGTCAAAAAATCTATATATCATTTTTACTATTTTTATAATAATTTTCTTTAAACGGGGTGGTTCCCCCCCCTTCCCCTCCACCTCTTTTCCACTGCTGTCTTTAGACTTGATGACAAGATATTCTGATATCCTCATCCTTGCAATATCTAGACCTATAAAAATAATTAACTTCTCCCACCTTAGAAATATAGAGACAGAAACAGGAGTGCTTCACCCTGTAATTTATAATATTGCAGCACCGTCCCTTAATGTTGTAATCAGGCCTGCAAAGTCTTATCATGTTGTAGAATATAATGAACTTACTTATTCATTTCAACATCACATTTCATCTTAGCTGTTCTCCACATTACTTGCTCATCCCTCCCCTTTTCTGGAACACTGGCAAGAACATAGAAGTTTTTTTCCCTTTTTTTTTTTTCCTTTCACCTTCTTTATCTCTGGGGCTGAGCTGAGTCAACAGCCTCATCAGGGAGTCCGGAGGTTCATTTGCCTGGGCTCCCTAAGAACTGAAACATGAGTAGCTTTTAATATTTTTGTGGTTGTAAAAATTTATTTAACCTGTTTATGAGGCTCATACAAATGTGCTTGAACCCAGCAAAACCAATTTGTTGGAAAAGGACTTGACTACATGAGAAGGGACAGCAGTAGGACTGGAGCCAGAGGATGCTGTGTGCTTTCCATGCTTTCCTATACTTGCCCACAGTCTGCCTCCTTTAGGGGCTGGCATCACTCCTCTAGGGGGTCTTGGGTGCTGGAGTACTCCAGGAGAAATGCTCTGTAATACCCTAGAAGCCTTAGGCAGACAGAAGAAGAGGGGTCTACCTGCTCTCCAGCATTACCATTTCCATTCTGGATATGGCCTGAGCACATCAGCATCATCATTAAGTGGCAGCTCTGGTGCCCCTATAAGAAGAGGTAGGGGCTTCATCCTGGCTCCTCTTGTCCCCTTTGCTCTGTAGGAGCAATGCAAGGATGTGAGCTGTGGCTGTGGGGACAGCCTGTGGCTCTTCTGTAGTCTTTGCTCTCCTCATCTCTTGTACTTTGATGTTTCAGAGCCTGGCATGGGTCTCCAGCATTAGGTCTGGCAGTTTTTTGGGTAGGGCATATCTAGGAAGGATAAAACCCTCTGGTAGAAATTTATTGTCATCTCAATGTATTAACTTATTTTTTTTAAATCCCAGGTGTGTGGGGTTAAACATTTAAATTAGCCCTGTGTTTTTTAGACCTGCTGAACCCCTGGCTGCTGTTAGCATATATAGCCTAGAAGTTTGGGTGTGCAGTGGATGTTTTACAGCCAGCTCATCTCTTGATCAGGTATTCTGCTAATGCACACTGACAGATATTTTGTGAAGTAACATTCAGGCTATTTATTGACCCCCTGCCCTCCAATGCATACATATGGCAGAGTACTCCAGCTTATATTTAATGCTGAAACATTTGTAAGTACTGTATATCCTATGATCTATTGGACTAATGAAAAAGAAGGTTTATCACTGCAGTCCAGTGTAAATCTGTGGATAACCTTACTGTACAGTCAATTTATTCCTTTAACAGGTTTATTCCTTTATCAGGTGTTTGTAGAAGGTTTCACCATAAGTACAGCAGAGACATAATTTGCTGTGGGGCAGATTTATTTGTTTCACAGGGTTATTATTTTAACAGTCTGATAATCACTATGAGTATGTTTCACCATTTGGTATTTCTGTGTGTATATGCGAAAGTGTGTTTATTCATTCCCTGAACAGGTTCATTCCCTTATCAGCTATTCATTTTAAAGAGTTTTATTACATATGCAGAGTGTGTAGGGTACTAGAGTGCAGTAATTTTATTAAGAGATTTATTTAGTGTCAGATATTCATTTAGCTGGGGTTCACTGTAACACAATCATACGCTTTCACCTGGCCAATTTTCTTTGTATCTCACTGTTTGCTATAAACAACACTTTCCCTGCAGTGCAGCCTCCAATTCCTCTTCTTTATTTTTTTTAAACTCTTTACAGGGAACTCACCCATGCTCCAACCCCTTTCATTTATTTGATTCATCATCTTTTATATTTTTCCCTGCCTCATTGTCAGGGGAAGGGGTTCTTTTTTTTTTTTTTTGCAGGCCCATATGAAGTGTGGGTTTTAAAGTAAATAGGCTTAAAGATTCTCTTAAGAGGAGGAGGTGGTTTCACAAATGTCTCTTGAAAGCCACTTGGGAATTGCTTGAATCCAAGCACGTAGTTAGTGATTGACTGAAGAAAAGCAGGAAGAGGAAGATGATGCCAAAGCATGTCTCTGGTTTACCCTGAAATTGGCTTTAACGTTTTGCTATGCTTTAATAATTTTTATGCTATGTGAATATTAATCCCAGAGAAGAGGAGGAAAGAAATTGTTCATAAACTGTAGATGATGTCAGTCCTTAACTTGGCATAAAACGAAGCTCTAAAATTAGGGAAAGAGATCAAGCTGCATCACTGAGACTCATGCTGGGCCAAAATAGTGTCTTATTCTAGCCTTCCTGATGTCCAGGGTTATTTCAGTCTGATTTCATAGGAGACAGGCTTGGTGTCTAGTTCCTGGTTTACCTTTTTTCGTCCCACATCTGTCTGTGGGAAAGAGCTGCATCTAAAAAACAATACCCATAGAATCATAGAATGACAAGGGTTGGAAAGGACCCCAAGGATCACAGAGCTCCAACCCCCTGCCACAGGCAGGGACACCAACCTCAGGCCTGGAGCTACACAAGGTTGCCCAGGGCCCCATCCAACCTGGCCTTGAACACCCCCAGGGATGGGGCACCCACCCCCTCTCTGGGCAGCCTGTTCCAGCCCCTCACCACTCTCTCTGCAAAAAATTTCCCCCTAATATCTTACCTAAACTTTCCTTCCTTCAGCTTTAATCCATCCCCCTTGTCCTGCCATTGTCTACCCATAATCTATGAGGCCTCTGTGCTTAGTGCTCCAAAATGGCTGGAGGGTTTTGGAGGAGACAGAGGATGACTCTGCACATCGTGGGGACCTAGATACAGATTTTCAGACATGTAGAATCTTTACTTTGAATTACTTAAGTGAGAGAGGTGCTCTGTAGCAACGTGCTTTTCTGGTGCAAAGCATATAGGAATCTGTGAATGCGTGTGAGCTCGGTCAGTGCTGGGTCAGGTTCTTTAATGCTGCGGGTACTTCTAGTAAGTGGCTAGTGTTATAGACTAAACTGGAGCTTCTGCATGACACTATAGCTGTCTTCTGAGTGCTTATTTGTCCAGAATAATGGATTATGATGCTCAACTGCACTAAAAAAATGCAAGATCATTTTTGCCAGCAGCAGAGTCAATGAGATATTCTTTCAGTGTCAGTTTTACGAGGTTAGTGTATTTAAACCAAACATGCCATAGATCTGGAATCCTGAGTCTCTATTTAATGTCTATGGGAAATAGGAATATGCACAGTGACAACGTGACACCCTTTCTTATAGGTTTCCATGGAATCATAGAATCACAGAATGGTTTCAGTTGGAAAAGACTTTCAAGATCATCAAGGCTGGCTATTTATCCAGTCCTACTAGGTCTGACACTAAACCATGTCACCAAGTACAACATCTGCTCTTCTTTTAAACATCTGTAGGGATGGTGACTCAGCCACCTCACTGGGCAGCCTGTTCCAATATCTAATAACCCTTTCAGTAATTTTTCCTAATATCCAACCTAAACTTATCCTGATGGAATTTCAGACCATTTCCCTTTGTCTTGTCAGGACATTTTCCCTTGTCTTATCCTTCTTAGTAGAAACCAGGAATTTTACTTGGAAAAGTTTAACTGTAGCTCTCTTCTAAATATTTATGTCGGTCTCAATATGCACTCTGAGTTTTACTTTCCTAGTACTAGCTAGGGTTTATGTTGTCTCCTAACTTCTATGCTACTTTTATTTTCCCATCTTGCTAGCCAGCTAATCTGAGTGTTTTCTGAGCCAACATTTCCTTGAATTGCCTGAAACTTTTTGTACCAGTATTTCATTCTAATAGAGGGGCAATATAACTTCAATTGTGTTATCAATACAAGATCAAACCTATTGATGAAGACACAAAAGTAAATCAACATTTGTCTATAAACAGCATAGTCCACTTACCAGATGTAATTCATACAACTTAAACATTCAGCCAGATCATCACTCAGCTTTTGATAATTAGAATGAAGATGCTCAGAGAGCTGGAGCAGCTCCCCTACGGAGAGAGGCTGAGGGAGCTGGGCTGGGTCAGCCTGGAGAAGAGAAGGCTGTGGGGGGACCTCATTGCAGCCTGCCAGTGCCTGAAGGGAGCAGAGACACAGGAGGGGAATCAGCTTGTTCAAAGGGCAGAGACTGGCAGGACAAGGGGGATGGATTAAAGCTGAAGGAAGGAAGGTTTAGATTGGATATTAGGGGGAAGTTTTTTGCAGAGAGAGTGGTGAGGGGCTGGACCAGGCTGCCCCGAGAGGGGGTGGGTGCCCCATCCCTGGGGGTGTTCCAGGCCAGGTTGGATGGGGCCCTGGGCCACCTTGTGTAGCTCCAGGCCTGAGGTTGGTGTCCCTGCCTGTGGCAGGGGGATTGGAGCTCTGTGATCTTTGGGGTCCCTTCCAACCCAGACCATTCTGTGATTCTATGATTTGCTGGTTTTTTCTTTACAAGAAGATCTCCAGCAGTATACTGGGAATGGCAAAATTGCCTGCTAACTCCATTGGCAACGACAGTATTTATTTCCCCAATAGAACAGGGAGTCAGAAGTGATTAAAGAACTGTTTTCACCAAAGTTTTGGGAAGCGCTTTCTACTTTGTGCTGGAAGGAATCACAGTTCTTCTACCACTTCTGTAAAACAGAGCTATGTTAAAATACCAGACCTGCACTGAAAAGCGCTAAGTTTTGTCTTTACCTCTGAGGTGTTCAGAAAATCCATCCTGATCTGTGAAACCTTTTTCTTGATAATATCCTCAAAATCAATATTTAACTGCAAAGCATTTTCCCTCTGACAAAAATGCATTTTCAGAAGAAAGAATGTTTAATTGAAAATGTTCTTAACAGCTCTATTCTGAATGAAACTACCCATCAGTTTACTCTTCACTGACTCATTAGTATGGTATTTAATTTATGACTAAAGTGAAAAAAATCAGCTATGGGTAATTGAACCCCTATTGTAAAGAACAGTGTTAAAATGTACTTAGTTATGCTCAAGGCTAATGTTATTTGTTAAATCTACTAAGAGGGAATTAGCAGTTGAAGTTTTGTTTTCATAGTGTTAATTATTACTCTTGGTGGTGCCATGCAACATCTTTGGCTCCCTGTGACTTTTAGTGAGGGTCTGTGTGATAAGTTTGCTCCTGATTGGGTAAATAACAGTATTACAGACGAGCAGAGAAGGTGAAAAATGGGACAAGGGGGCAGGTGTAACATCAGGTGATGGACCCAGAGTCAAGGTTTTCCCAAGATGTGTTTGCTGTCTGCAAAGTGATTGCAATTTTCTTGGGAATCACACCCTGGTCTGGGTTGGAAGGGACCCCAAGGATCATACAGTTCCACCCCCCCTACCACAGGCAGGGCCACCATCCTCCAGGCCTGGAGCTACACAAGGTTGCCCAGGGCCCCATCCAACCTGGCCTGGAAAACCCCCAAGGATGGGGAAATGTAAAGGACTGAGCACAAAGACAGAGTCGATCCAGCTGCTGAGTTTAGACTGGAACTCAGGCTGTAGAGATTTGTGCCTTTTATTCTATTGTGTGAGCCCAGGCAGAAGATGACATAATTTTTCAGGTGTTTTCAGTATATGGAGTCAAAGGGATGCCCTGCATTATTTGGTATAAGGTACCCCCTCTTACCTGATCCTGGGAAATAAATAACCACAAATACATCCAAAGTCCAAATGAAAGTTGCCTAGGGATCCTGGGTCCTGTGGGAACAAGTCAAGGATCCCTGGCCAAGCCCTTATATTTCTGTTTCTGCTCTTCACAGAAGAGCTAAAGCAAATTCCACTGTTGGCTGTGAAGAAATATTCCTTTTACCCCAGAAAAAACATCCTGATTTCCATCCAGCTGCCCATTCTCTGGGTTTAATGGCACCAGAACACAACTGCCTGCTGTGTGTTCGCTCCAGTTCAGGCAGACACCAGAAGATACCAAGCCTAAGAGAGAAGAGAGAAACTACCAAGAGAGAAGAGATCTGAAGAGCAGCAAGCCTCAAAACCTGGTGCAAAAACCTCACTGTGTAAAGGGCAAGGTTTTCACTCAGGTTACATGTTTTACACTGTAAGCATGTGACATTGCAGTGGTCGACCAGATCACAGAATCACAGAGCTGTAGAGGTTGGAAGGGACATCCAGAGCTCCTGGGGTCCAACCCCCTGCCAAAGCAGCTCCCCAGCTCATACTGCACAGGTCGGTGTCCAGACGGGGCTGGAATCTCTCCAGAGAAGGAGACTCCACACCCCCTGGGCAGCCTGTCCCAGGGCTCCCTCACCCTCACTGGGGAAAAGTTCTTCCCCATGTTGGTGTGGAACTTCCTGTGCTCCAACTTGCAGCCATTGCCCCTTGTCCTGTCCCCACAGACACTGAAAAGGGGCTGGCCAATTCCCCCTGCACCCCATCCTTCAGATATTGATAAACATTGATTAGGTCCCCCCTCAGTCTTCTTTTCTCCAGGCTGAACAGCCCCAGCTCTCTCAGCCTTTCCTCACAGGATAGATGCTCCAGGCCCTTCATCATCTTTGTAGCCCTTCTCTGGACTCTCTCCAGGAGATCCCTGTCCTTTTTATCCCAGGGAGCCCAGCACTGGACACAACACTCCAGGTGGGGCCTGAGCAGGGCAGAGCAGAGGGGGAGGATCCCCTCCTGTGACCTGCTGCCCACACTCCTCTTGATGCCCCCCAGGATCCCATGGGCTCTCTCAGCCACCAGGACACAAAATCCTTTATCCTTCTTCAGAATCCGAAGTGGGGTGCCTGTGTGTTTGAGGGAAATGACTTGCTGGGATATTTTTTTCCCCTCTGGTCCAAGTGCTATTACAGTAGAGATAAGGAAGACCTTTCTGGTAGCCTCAGCTGTTTTATTAACAGTGAAAGATTGCTCCAGACTGCACCTACTTCAAAATTGTTTTTGCAATACCAAGCCATGGTCCTTGCACATCTTCCCTTGACAGATTATTCAGGTATATCTTCCCTGAGACTTTTGGGAAGAGATAAGCAATGAGATTAAGACCATGCTTGTTTTCAGACCGTGATATTTAGGTTTTATATTCATGTGAGCATTAGTGGTAAGTGCTTTTTTCCAGGAGATGGCCTCTGCAATGTGGGGTCCTGGGTGCTTTCAGCTTTCTCAATACTCAGAATCAAGCTTTTGTGCAAGTTTTGTACAACTTCAGGCAACTCTAGGGAAGTTTTCTTTCAGTGTCTACATGCAAACAGCAGATCTGTAGATCTTTCAAAGGAAAGAAGAGCAGCTTGAGTTCTGAAGTTATCCAAAAGTTTGATGCAATCAAGGGAGCTGAAAATAGCCTCACTTAGCAACTAATTTATCATTATTACATTTATATGTATAACATATATGCAATATACAATAATATTATTAGAATAATAGAATGGCAAGGGTTGGAAGGGACCCCAAGGATCAGAGAGCTCCAACCCCCCTGCCACAGGCAGGGACACCAACCTCAGGCCTGGAGCTACACAAGGTTGCCCAGGGCCCCATCCAACCTGGCCTTGAACACCCCCAGGGACGGGGCACCCACCCCCTCTCTGGGCAGCCTGTTCCAGCCCCTCACCACTCTCTCTGGAAAAAACTTCCCCCTAATATCCAATCTAAACCTTCCCTCCTTCAGCTTTAATCCATCCCCCTTGTCCTGCCAGTCTCTGCCCTTTGAACAAGCTGATTCCCCTCCTGTGTCTCTGCTCCCTTCAGGGACTGGCAGGCTGCAATGAGGTCCCCCCACAGCCTTCTCTTCTCCAGGCTGACCCAGCCCAGCTCCCTCAGCCTCTCTCCAGAGGGGAGCTGCTCCAGCCCTCTGAGCATCTTCATGGCTCCTCTGACCCCTCTCCAACAGCCCCACATCTTTCTTGTGTTGGGCCCCAGCTCTGGACACAGGATCCAGCTGGGGCCTCCCCAGGGCAGAGCAGAGAGGGACAATCCCCTCCCTGTCCCTGCTGCCACCCCTCTGCTGATGGAGCCCAGGATCCCATCGCCCTTCCCAGCTGCCAGAGCCACTGCTGCCTCATGTTCAGTCTCTCATCCCCCATGACACCCAGGTCCTTCTCACAGGGCTGCTCCCCAGGAGCTCTTCTCCCAGGCTGGATCTGTGTCTGGGATTCTTCCGGCCCAAGTGCAAGACCCTACACTTGGCAGTGTTGAACTTGGCAGTGTTATTATTATAGTATATAATAATATACAATAATATTATATGACATGCAATTATTTTATGCGTGTAGTCAGAGGTGAGGCTCACTCAGGGAAAATGTTCTTCTGGCTGTGAGGCTCTGCTAGATTGATAATTTGTGCTTGCTACGAGCCTGAGAATGGCTCAAAGCAAAATCGTTTGTTGAATGAAAGGCTGCTTTGATATTAAGTCTGTTTCAACAGCTGAATCAAGCTAGAGCTTTGTAATTCCTTGTGATTTACAGTATCAGTTTAAAACTGGAATGTTATTTGATCAGATTTGAGGATGTTAACTTCCACCTTCTATAGCACTTTATCTGCATCTGACCATGTCCTGCTGAATAACAATTCACTAAAGAACCTGTATCAACCTGAAGTCATTTAAAAAGAAGAATTATGCAAATGATCTCTCTCTTTATTTGGCTGTGCAGTGAGAGATCTTTCAAAGAAAAGAATAAGATGTAATTTCGACACACTTAGAAGTGGTGCTTCCAGGGGAAAAGGAAATCTTTGAAGAAGCAATTTGTAGGCAGAGGTTATTGTGCTAGAATGTGTAAATTGATGATTATTTACTAGTGAGCCTGTGAAGGAGAGAGACACATGGCACCTTTTATCAATGGGGGGGGCTGCTGCACAAGAAGCAGAAATCATGAGTCTTTTTGCAGTGTCTCTTTTCACTTCCATTGCTTGCCAAGGCTGTAATGCTGATCTCTCCATTTACATTGCAAACCTAGAAAAAAATCACTTAACGTGGCAGTTTGGTGCTCTGCAGAAGCTTGCATGTCTGGGGTGGCATTGGTCTGTCCCACGGATGATATTTTTGAATGGCTCCTCAGATTCTGAAGTATTTTCAGCAAATCTTGCAGTTGGCACCCAACTGAAGGCTGGAAGGAGCTTTTAAGACAGAGAGGAAACTGCTGTGCAGTTCTTCGTGGGAAAGAGCACTCCTGAGCTCCTTATCTTTGAATCATAGAATCATAGGGGTTGGAAGGGACCTTGAGAGATCATTGGGTCCACCCCCCCAACTTTGAGGAGAAGTTTCAGTACTGAACTGCAGTCATGTTCCCCTTTGCTCACCTTCCTCTGCCCCTCGAGTCTTGTATACACTTTTGCTTCCCTCCTATGGATGAACAAAGGCAGCATGGGGCTTGAATCCCCACAAGTGAGAACAGGCATTGAACCTGTCTCTTGCCTTGTGAGCATGTTTCCTGTAGCTGCTTAGGTATCTGTGCTTTTCTGCTTGGAAAACAGCAATTGTAAACCTATGTGTGTGTGTGTATATATATACACACACATATAATAAGGATATAGCTTATATATATATATAATTATATAATTGTAAACCTGTGTGTGTGTATACATATATATGCACACAGTTAAGATACATATATATATACACACACATAGATTTACAATTATATATATATATAAAAGCTATATCCTTATTATAAGGTGGAACAAGAAGCAGCAAAATGAAAATACTGTCCCAAAAATGTAGGGTTGAGATCACCAATTTAAAGATCTTGCCAAGGGCTGGATGTTGGACCACAGGAGAGGACTGGTGGTTATCTCAGATGTTATGCTTGAGAATGAAATGGCCATGTGGATGCAGTGGCCACAGGAAGATAACTTGTAAAGCTCAGTAAGTTGCCAGTGGACAAGGTCAAGCCCTTTCTGCTGACTGCATCTGGTCTATGGCAGCCAAACCTGGTGCTCTTGCATTCATGTCTATGGCATCCCTAGGATGGGCAAGCCTGAAGGGCACTTGAGTGGTACAGGAGAGCTCCCCACAGAGAGAAAAAGTTGACTCTGAAAATTCATTAAGATCTTTAGGGCAGGGAATGGGATGTCTCTCTGAGCCCTTTTCCACCTGCCAGCTCAGCATGTGATTGCATGCTGAGAGCTCAAGCATTTCTGTGCATCAGCTGGGCTGTTGCAAAGCAACCCTTGTTTTGGACCTGTAATACTAAAACACCTATCCAGGCAGTGTTAATGCATAAAAGCCCTGATGTCCCTTACATCAATCAGCATAAATATGATGAGAAGCCTTTGAAACCTTTTCTATTCTTATCCTGGGAGGAGAAGAATGAGTTCCAAGAAGCAATGAATCAACATACTTCAACATTTCTTGATATATATTTTTTTCTTCAAAGGCTTATTAGACTTTTTCTGGATTTGGCCTGAAAATCTAAAGGAAACAGAAGATCCAAATTATCACCAGTGCAAGAGACCCTTTCTGCTGTTTTATCTATGAGAAAAATGCTTTCCTCACACCATCCCCTGATGTACTCATTGCTGTAGATACGCCACTGTTTAAAGAATGGTCTGTTTACTGTTTGGATAGCTTCAAAGGGAGAGGTTTTTTTCCCCCTGGAACAAAGCTCTTCCTTAGCAAGATAAGTACAAAGTGTTTAATAGTGTCTCTCTCTTTCACTCTCAAGATTTCTCTTTCTCTTTTTACCTTTATCTCTGCCTACTCATATGTATTTTAAAGGGGACCTGATATGCTGGTGTCATACGTTCACACCAGCTTAACAAATGATGCTGCTTCCATGTAATTAATGCAAAGACACTGATACTGATAGGTCAGATGGACCCAGTGCTATCTGAACTTACTGCAAATGCCCCCGGCACAAACTCTCTCTTCCTGAAGGCAGAGAAGGGCTATGAACCACCTTCATGCTTTTGTGCCACTGGGACCTGACTTCATGGGCTGTGCAAGATGAAGCAGCCAAAGGAGGGGAAAGGATGGAGGGTTTCTGATGAGCTGAGTGTGCCAGCCTGGGAGGAGCATGTATACAACAGCCCTAAAGTACTTGACACTGGTTTGGGCATAAGCAGACAGGAAAGCTTCACAGGATACAGATGTGATGTTGTGGAGCTGCTACTTCAAGATATGGTATTAATCCAACACACTGGAAATAGTATTTATGGGAAATTGCCACCACCCTCTCTACACTGCTGCTTTCTAAAAGCAAAGGGTGTGTTTCGTGGCATAGCCAGGAAAAAAGCTGGGGGCATGGAATTGCTTCTCCCTTTGGGAGACTCCAAGTCACATGCTGGCATGTGTGGTCTCAACCCTACATTTGTGATGCTTGCACAGGTACTTTGCTTTGTCTTTTCCTGTTCTTCATGCATCACCTTCCTGATCTGTACCAACTTGTGCTAGGGTCTGTGCAGTACAGAGAAGGGACTTGGCCTTTGGTCTTGTATCTTCAAACCTGCAGCATCTTTTATGATTTTTCTTTTTTTCCCCTCTTTGTTTTGGTTTCTGTTGGATCAGCCACCCTTGTCTCTGGTGCAGGACTGAGGCTTGCTCATTTTCTGGACTGACTCTGGAGCCTTCTCTGTGAACTACTGTTGCCTTTGCCACCAGTTTTGATTTAAATGATCATAGACTCACAGGGGTTGGAAGGGCCCTCCAGAGCTCCTGGGGTCCAACCCCCTGCCAAAGCAGCTCCCCAGCTCATACTGCACAGGTCGGTGTCCAGACGGGGCTGGAATCTCTCCAGAGAAGGAGACTCCACACCCCCTGGGCAGCCTGTCCCAGGGCTCCCTCACCCTCACTGGGGAAAAGTTCTTCCCCAGGTTGGTGTGGAACTTCCTGTGCTCCAACTTGCAGCCATTGCCCCTTGTCCTGTCCCCACAGACACTGAAAAGGGGCTGGCCAATTCCCCCTGCACCCCATCCTTCAGATATTGATAACCATTGATTAGGTCCCCCCTCAGTCTTCTTCTCTCCAGGCTGAACAGCCCCAGCTCTCTCAGCCTTTCCTCACAGGGGAGATGCTCCAGGCCCTTCATCATCTCCTCAGCCTCCTCTGGACTCTCTCCAGGAGATCCCTGTCCTTTTTATCCCAGGGAGCCCAGCACTGGACACAACACTCCAGGTGGGGCCTGAGCAGGGCAGAGCAGAGGGGGAGGATCCCCTCCTGTGACCTGCTGCCCACACTCCTCCTGATGCCCCCAGGATCCCATTGTCTCTCTCAGCCCCAGGGCACACTGCTGGCTCATGGCCACCCTGGCACCCACCAGCACCCCCAGGTCCTTCTCCACAGAGCTCTTCTACAGCAGCTCATCCCCCAAAATGATAAATGATAGAGAGAGTGCCACTTGAGGTCACCCTGCAAAGTCATATTTGAATTCCCTCTTGGGTAACTTTGGTACAGTTATAGAATCATGAAACCCTTTGCCATGGTTTAACCTGTCCAGCAGCTAAAACAACCCTACAGCTGTTTGCTCACTCTGCTCCCCCCCAGTGGGGTGGGGCAGAAAATTCAGAAGAAAAAAAAAAAGGTAAAACTTGGGGGTTTGGGTTAAAGACCGTTTAGTAGGATAGAAAAGGAAGATAATAACAACAAGAAGACGACATGCAGAACAAGTGATGCACAGCTTCACTACCTGAAACAGATGCTCAGCTAGTTCCTGACCCACACCACCTCCTGGCCAACCTCCCTGGTTATATGTGGAGCTTGATGTCATGTAGTGTGGAATATCCCTTTAGTCAGTTTAGGTCAGCTGTCCTGGCCATGTCCCCTCCCAGCTTCTTGGATGCCCCCTACCTTCTCACTGAGAGGGCAGTATAAGGAGCTGAAAAGTCCTTGTCTGTTTGGCAACAGCTAAAGATATCAGTGTGTTAGCAACATTATTCTCATCCTAAATCTAAAACACAACACTATAACAGCTGGGAGGAAGGAAATGAACTTCATTCCTGCTGAAACCAGGACACTTCATTTTATTTATTTACCAAAACCAAGAGCCTTGAGTTGTGGACACCAGTGCAAAGAACTAATTTAATTCCTCTTCTCTGGAGGACTTATTTTTTGTGAATGCTTCTTTTCCATCTCACTCCTATCCTGGTCTTACCACCTCCCTGGCAGATTTCTTCCCTTTGAGATGAAACAAAAGGTTTTGCTGCTAACGTTAATAATGTCTTTAAGAAGGTGCTTTTCAAAACCATTTTTCACTTGTCTAAATACAATTTTAGTCTCTCTTGCCAATTTTCATGATTTCCCTTATTTGAAGATTAATTTCACTTTTAAAGAACATCTTGTTATTTTTAATGATTTCTCTTCCTCTGCTCTTCAATCACCCTGGTTTATTTTTTGTATCTTGCTGGTTGTCTGGTACATTTACATGAGCATCCAGAGCTGTCTTTAAATATTTAGTGTGCTGCCAGGATTTTTGCCTTCAGGTATTACAGTAAAGAGTTCCCTGTACATTACTTCTCTTCTCCAGGCTGACCCAGCCCAGCTCCCTCAGCCTCTCTCCATAGGGGAGCTGCTCCAGCCCTCTGAGCATCTCCGTGGCCCTAGCTTTAGGTTTGATTAGAATATATTAAAAGATGACATAAGCAAATGAAACAATGTGAAACCATCTTTGGTAGGAATTGGAATGGTTTCAGAAAGTGTTAGAAGGGATTGAACTACCCCACATGAGTTTAGTGGGGTTTGTAGTTTAGGTTAAAGACTACTGGTTTCTTGTTCCCATCTTCTGAGGAACTCTTACTATTCCTGCCTGGAATACCTACAAAGTGTCTGTAAATATATATAGCACTAACAAGATAACATCATTATGCTTTTATAGTTTTTTTAAAAATATATATTAGATGTTTTTAGGTGAGTAACATTTGTTTTATCTTCCAGATAGGAAATTGCACATCTATAACTTGCTATTGTATTGAATAGATTAGATATCAAACAGGTATTGTAAATGAAGTAGGTTTTGATTATAACTGTATAAATGAATTGAGTATCAAGAAATAGAACTAGAGGAATATTTCTCAGAAAGAAAGAAGAATGTATAGCTTATAAACACATCTTTTTCATTGTAGTTTAAATAACTAATCTAAATGTGACTTGAATAATTTTCCATTAGACTGACATGAAGCACACCAGAATGAATTGTTGATGTTGCTCAGATTGAACATGTTTCCTCAAGCCTAGCTGGCACTGAGATACTTATTTCTGTGAATCTTTATGTGCTCCTTGATGCTGCCATTTGTCCAGGAACTGAACTGCAGAAATGGAAGAATTAAAAGTGTGGAGGTGGACAATGAGGTGTTGCACTTAAGTTCCCTCATAGGACCTATAATGGGCTTGTATTTTTGTTGCCTTAGCGCTAGCTGGACACTACTTTGACTGAAGTATTTAGGAATTATATTAATAGTTTTTGTTCACTCCTGAACTGGAACACCAAGAATAGAATGCTTGTGGGTAAAGGATGGTAGAGTTCTGATAAAGATGGATTCTTATCTAATTTCCCCACCTTTCTTGACCAGTTCTTATCAAGCTTTATTTGGGGTATGGTCCACTGCTTAGAAAAGGTAGATGGTAGCTTTTCCCTTTGGGTGCATATGTGTGCATGTATGTCTTTCTACTTAGTTTAATTGGGGTTAATTTGGCTTGTGGATGACTCATTGGGTACCCTGGAGAATGAGAGGAGCTAGCCATGATCTGTGGGCTGGATGAGTTATCCCCACAGGCCACCTGCGGAGCAGGTGTTTGCAGAGCATCAGGCTTCATTCTCCTTTCTATGTCTCAGAGAAGCAGTGCTGAGCATCAGGCTATGTCCTGATGTGTACAAATCGTGGTGTCCTCCAGACTTGGCCTAGTGAAGACTAAACCTTGGATTAATCAAACCAAAAATACAAGCTGGCATGGCCCAACAGAGCTCCTTGTTTCTGCTGCATGTTTTAGGCCATGTGGAAGTGTGGATAAGAAGGCAGTAGAAGATTGTAGGGGATGTGGGGAGCTGAGAAAGTGAGTGACTGCTAAATAAGCCAGATGACTATTGTCACTGAGACATAGAATCATAGACTGGTCTGGGTTGGAAGGGACCCCAAGGATCACAGAGCTCCAACCCCCCTGCCACAGGCAGGGACACCAACCTCAGGCCTGGAGCTACACAAGGTTGCCCAGGGCCCCATCCAACCTGGCCTTGAACACCCCCAGGGACGGGGCACCCACCCCCTCTCTGGGCAGCCTGTTCCAGCCCCTCACCACTCTCTCTGGAAAGAACTTCCCCCTAATATCCAATCTAACCCTTCCCTCCTTCAGCTTTAATCCATCCCCCTTGTCCTGCCAGTCTCTGCCCTTCAACAAGCTGATTCCCCTCCTGTGTCTCTGCTCCCTTCAGGGACTGGCAGGCTGCAATGAGGTCCCCCCACAGCCTTCTCTTCTCCAGGCTGACCCAGCCCAGCTCCCTCAGCCTCTCTCCAGAGGGGAGCTGCTCCAGCCCTCTGAGCATCTCCGTGGCTCCTCTGACCCCTCTCCAACAGCCCCACATCTTCCTTGTGTTGGGCCCCAGCTCTGGACACAGTACACTGAAACTGATTGTCTCTCTGTTCCTTCAGTACCTCTTTTAAACAGATTAAGCCTCTTCAGTTGGGGTGTAGGACAGCTTGATTCATTGATCCTTTTTGCCGGGGTACATTCATGCACTCCCGTGGGTGTGATGCACGTGGATTAAAACGCTTGGAAGATGTTTGTTTGCTCTGGAGGGCAATTAAATTTCATACTAGTATTTACAGATGCTCCCCTCTGATATATCACAGCAGGTTGCCATGCAAAGTGCCGGCACCCCCTGCATTCTGGTTGCTAAACAAAGAATGCAATAAGCTTATCTTACACAAACTACAAGCAGGTGCTTCCATGCCAATGCTCTTGCTTTTTACATGGGTTAATGTTTCTGGTGTTATGCTAATTGTTCCTATTCATTCCTTCCTAAGTCTTTCTAAGTAAGCAGGGATAATTACACACAATTTAGAGCATTACAGCACAACAAAGAAAATGTCCTTTAGGTTAAAAAGGTTAGGGTATTAGTATCAATGCTTTTATTTAAGTAATAAAATGCAACAAGATGTGCAGTTATTTTGTAATAACAGCAAGCTCGGGGAATATGGTGAGTTATTAGGCTTTTTTTGCATGCTTTGTCGCCTTCCAGGTTCAGGTAATGATGAAGCAGGGATGGAATTTCCTCAGTTTATACCAATTATAGCAGAGATTTTAAAACAATAATAGCAACACTGACACAGGCTCACTACTTTTACACTTACTGATTTTTCCACACAGTAAACTGCAGGCTCATGCACGTGCATATATATGCATCTATATAGACACACGTACACACACACACTCACATGCATGTGAGTCTATATAGTACGTGTGTCTTTATAGATATATATATGTGCATGTGAGTGTGTGTGTACATGTGTCTATATAGATACATTTATGTAGATATAAAAGAAGGTCTGCATTCATTCATTTCTGATGTGTATTATAGGTGGAAAGATCCAGCATGCAGCAATCAATACTCTCATTAATAAGTAAAAGCAGAATTCTGATCCCTTTATTAGCCCAGTATCTTTGTCAAAACGTATAAAAGCATTCCTAGAATAAAATGCCCTCAGGCTTAACAGCCTGAAAGTCCCAGGAAGTTGATTGTGTCACATGCTAAACACACTAGCTCCAGTCCAGGAACACAGTTGAGCCATTGCTAGTCCTCAAGGCTCGCACGGTCATTTGTGTCCTCACAGGTCAGTGCTTCCATGAAGTGGGGACAAGGGGGTCAGCGTGTTGTAGAGCTGACCCTTCACTGAAATAGGACTGGATAGGAAATAGGACACACTAAATAGGACAGAAGTGCTCTTGTGAGTAACAGGCTGAGGTAGGGCAGGAGATTTTTGGTATGAATATGTATAAGTTGGGGCATACCTGTGTACTGGGGTGTGTATGTCTCTGGTAAGTTAGGTCATATCAAGCCTGGTGCCACCAGAACTTCACTACTTCTGTTGCACAGTCTAAGCTGCATTAGTGATTTATTATTGTGATTATGTAGGAGTGGCATCTTCTGACGACAATCTAAGCACATGGTTTGGCCTCCAGCTGTGTTTGGGGTGGCCTGTGAGCTGAGCTGGCCGCTCTTGCCATGCTTCACTTCTCCTGTGGTAATGGGAAGACCAAGGAAGGCAGAGGGGGACCGTTAGGAAATGCTTGGATGCTGTAGTGATGGATGTCCCAGCCATAGATCCAGCCTGGGAGAAGAGCTCCTGGGGAGCAGCCCTGTGAGAAGGACCTGGGTGTCATGGGGGATGAGAGACTGAACATGAGGCAGCAGTGGCTCTGGCAGCTGGGAAGGGCGATGGGATCCTGGGCTTCATCAGCAGAGGGGTGGCAGCAGGGACAGGGAGGGGTTTGTCCCTCTGCTCTGCCCTGGGTAGGTCCCAGCTGGATCCTGTGTCCAGAGCTGGGGCCCAATACAAGCAAGATGTGGGGCTGTTGGAGAGGGGTCAGAGGAGCCACGGAGATGCTCAGAGGGCTGGAGCAGCTCCCCTCTGGAGAGAGGCTGAGGGAGCTGGGCTGGGTCAGCCTGGAGCAGAGAAGGCTGTGGGGGGACCTCATTGCAGCCTGCCAGTCCCTGAAGGGAGCAGAGACACAGGAGGGGAATCAGCTTGTTCAAAGGGCAGAGACTGGCAGGACAAGGGGAAATGGATTAAAACTAAAGGAGGGAAGGTTTAAATTAGATATTAGGGGAAGTTTTTTACTTCCAGGATGGTGCCCCGTCCTTGGAAGCATTCAAGGCCAGGTTGGATGGGGCCCTGGGCAACCTTGTGTAGCTCCAGGCCTGAGGTTGGTGTCCCTGCCTGTGGCAGGGGGGTTGGAGCTCTGTGCTGCTTGGGGTCCCTTCCAACCCATGCCATTCTATGATGTCAAGGAAATTCTATATTTGAAGTGTTAGGTTCTGAAGTATGTATGTTGAATAAACACACTGTGTTTATTTATTTTTAAATTTTAATTTAATGAAAATATTAAAATGTCAGTGTCTGAGAAAAGTTTGCTTTTCAAAGGTAGTAACTTAAGAGTCTTCAAGGTCCCTTCCAACCCAACCCATTCTGTGATTTTAGGATTCCATGACTGTTATCAGAACAAATTCAAGGAAAAGTTTGCTCTAGGAATGCCCTACTGACAGTCTTAGCAAACACCAGCACTTCCTGTGCCAGAATATTTGAAAAGAAGTGGTGAAGCTGAAGTTTAACATGAAAGGATGGGGAAATGGAACAGGTCCTGTTAACTCTGAAAATAAAAGCATTCATAAGGTTTATTGGGGGAAAAGTAGAACTCTTTTACACACAGATGAGATAAAAAGGAAAGCTGCATTTCATAAATCCTTTGGCTTTACATCATCAAAGTTTATCGAAGAGACCAAGACAATCTTTAAAAAAAAAAACTGGACTTTGTTTAGACCACCAAAAAACCCAACCCAAACCAAAAAAAGAAAATGAAAAAAAAATAAATCAGGCATCCTTTTGATCAAAATTCTCCCCAGTACATCACCTCTGAGTGATAAATGAACTACTGGAGAAGATGAATGAATGGTATGAACCCCTGTATATACTATTCACTACCAGTGGGGAAGATCTTAATTCAGCTGAAAGGAGCTCTGTCTTGGAGCCCTGTTGAACTGAAGAGGCAGAGCATGGGTGGTTACATTGAGCATCTGAGAACCTTCAGCATGAATCATCTATGTTATATTTAAATGCAGAAAAGATTAAAAGAGAAAGTGAGAGATGCAAAGTAAAAAGACCTCTCTTGCAACCTTGATGGCTAGACCAGAGGTGGAAATGGACTGTACTTCAATGGAGAGGATGAGGACCTGGGGATTATTTAAATAACTGATGGTGGATAGGCAGTGGAGGTAAATTGTCAGAGAAGTGGGTATTGAAGTTGGCACAATCAGAAAACCAACCACATAAAAATCTCCAGAAACCAACCACAAGAAACCTATATCAGGACTGAAACCTCCTTTGAATGCAGACCTGATTGAGCAGACACCAGCAACCAGAGCAGGAGAATACAGAATTGTACAGAACTGTAGGGTTGCTGACTGAAGAAAGAGTTTCATGTTGTAATGCACACTGAATTGAATACTGAATTCACCCAAGAATTTTACCAGGATATGAACACCAGGCACAGAATTATCTCCCTTATCATCCATGGCACATGCATGAAGGAAATCTGAGAACTGGAACCAAAACCATTAAGCTTGAGCTCAGTTTTCATGTGGGAAGACTTCCTCTGGTCAGGAATGTCTTGTTTCCTCCATGCTGTCCCCAATCCTCCCCAGCAGCTGGAGGGAGACTTGTGTGTGCAGAACTCCTCTCAGCCTTGGGAAAAAGCCATTATCTGGGCAGGTTATCATAGGAATTTGACAGGGAAGGTGAGGTGGAGAAGGTAAAGAAAGTGTTTGTTCATAGAGCTCTTCTTGCAGTTTCCCTTTCCAATGGCTTCAACTGCAGCATGGATGCTGCAGATACCAGAGGTGGGTGCATGCACCACTCTTTATAACCATGTAGCATATTTCTAGTGATAAAGGGTAAACATTTAGCTGTTACCAGCCAGCCCAGCTATGCTACAACTAGTAGATAATATCTGTGTCTCCTGAATTTCCTTTCTGCTATTAGAATATGTTCTTTCAAATAGCAAACTGCCTATCACTTACTAATCTGGCCATTGTGTAACTAATACAATAAATATGTCTCCTGTAAAGTGCAGTGAAGTAATGAGCAATTTAATGAGTTAAGCGAAGAAAGATAGAAAGTGAAAATAAGAAACCATGGAAACTAGCTCACTAATCCTAGCAGAGTGCCAGCAGACTAATGAAGACAGACGGAGAGTGAAAATGAGAATAAAAAGGAGAAACAGCTTACTGAAGGAGAGATGCGAGATATCTGTGTCTTTAAAAGATTTCTGTGTTTGCTTTTTGCACTAAGCCAACATTTGCCTCTCACAATTGTGGCAGCCAGCAGAGAGCAACACGCAATTTGATATGAATTTTAGGTGAAGCCATTTTATTAGGTGGAATCACCCAGATTCTAGACCTTTCTTACTGCAAACGTGGCCAGCTAAAAAACTGCTAATTGGTTACACACACTATTCATACCATATTGATTGGTTAGTGATTATAATGAGCTCTGATAAACCTATCTTATAGCTAAACATCCTTAGTTTACCTTTAATGCCTAAAAGCATCCACACACCTGCTGTTTTGACCCTCTTGTTATGGTTGGTTCCTAACATGTTCTCTTACTCCCAAATATCTTCCCATAACTGCTTCTTGGGTAAGGACAGCCTGTACCCCTATCAACAAAGCCACTGTGTTTTGAGAATGTGATTATTAGGATCCTCTCAGCATGAGTAACCTTTCCTCTCCTATGGGAACAGAAGAATATTGTCAGGGCCTAAATCTTGGGAGAAGAGAGCTAGGCCGCACGCAGGCCTGCTGCCTTCCCCGACACACAATTGCCTGAGAATGGTTTTCTCTCAAGCAAAGTGAGTCAAAATGGCTGCTTGCAACCAGATCCTGTTTACTGATCTGTGAATTCGTGGTCTCATATCCCAAATTGGGCAGTGTATTGGGAATTCTAAGTAGATGGTACCATTCAGAGATCTTAATTAGCTGATCCCTCTTAAGTAGTGATGAGTCAGCGTCAAAACTCCATGTTCTGTACACTGAGAGTGTACAGAAGAAGCCTGCCACCTCTTTGGGTTTGGTTAAAAAATTGGGTTCAAGGGAGGTTGGTTCTTGCATAGAGTCCACTACAATCCCAGAGGCAGCTCTGCATGAATTAAGGTCTAAATCTGACCATAGTTCAGCCTGGAGAAGAGAAGGCTCTGGAAAGAACTTATCAGTACCTAAAGGGGCTAAAGAAAAGCTGTGGAGGGATGAGTTACAAGGGCAGGGAGTGACAGGACAGAGGGTGACGTGTTTAAACTAAAAGAGAGTAGATTTAGATGAGACATAAAGAAGAAATCCTTCCCTGTGAGGGTGCTGAGGCCCTGGCACAGGCTGCCCAGAGCAGCTGTGGCTGCCCCTGGGTCCCTGGCAGTGTTCAAGACCAGGTTGGATGGGGCTTTGGGCACCCTGGTCTAGCGATGGTGTCCCTGCCCGTGGCAGGGGGGGTGGGACCTGATGAGGTTTTTTTCCAACCCAAACCATTCTATTTCTAAGATAAACCAGTGAAACACTGCGGAATCAGGCAATTGCGTTTTTTTCTGCTCTGCATAGAGCTAGTGAAAATTTCTAGACAAATTATCTAAAGGGAAAAAATCCCTGGCTTGAAAAGTAAGAAATTTGGCAAATGTATTCCTGAAATTTTCTCTTAAAACACCCTTGTAACAATGAATATTTCCCAGATTTCTCTTTTTGTTCTTCCCTCCTCTTTTACTGGCAGAGTGGGAAGAAAAGAGAAATTAATAATAGCATTATTTTAATCAAGCCAATCAATTTTACTCAATCCTTGTATGAAACAAACCTGAAATTTGAATATTTAAAAACTGTCATTAAAACTGTGTCCTACTTCTGAACTGACTGTAAATAAGACTATGGAGTGCCTGCTGTTGAAAACAGAAGCATTGCACTCTAATTTGCTGCTTATTTTGTCTGACATCAGGGTCAGAATTACTGTATATCCAAAAATCATAACTTTCACCATATGACTGATGCTACTAGCTAATGCTTCCTTAGGGAGAAGAAGGCTTTTTCTCAAGCAGTATTTAAGCCCCCCAATATTGCATCCCTCATTCTTCTAAGCTAAAAGTCTTCCTGTTTACTTTCTAGTACAAAACATAAAATATACAGAAGAGACAACATCTCTAGGTGCTGTAATAAGCTTGAAGGAAGGACAGACCCCAACCCTTCCATAGCTGTGACAAGAACCTAATCCACCCAAACTGAGCTGGTGCTGAAATCGGTCTTTCCTCATGTCCCTTCCATTAGGGACTGTAACTCCACAACCCCAGTGTTTCCCAAGGTAGCTTTTGTCTTTAATAATGCCTTGGAGCAAGCAGGATACATGCCTGGTTTCAAGATGCTCAGGCACATCTTGGGAACGTGTCAGGTAAATGAGGCTGTTTATGGGATGGCTGCTGTGCCAGTTCAATAGTATGTAATTTAAGACTATGTTTTAGACTACGGGTGGGGACTCTCGTGTATTGGGTTAATACATACATGACCTTTAGCACATCCTGACCTTCCTCAGCCTGAGATAATGTTCCATAACAAATTTATTGTGTCAGGGAGATGATTTGTCAGCCAGCAGAAGTAACTAGGAAGAACAAAAGGGAGTAGGGACTGAGAGGGGCTCTGCCAGTTGGGAATGCTCTTTTATTTATTCTCCACGTTGTAGATTGCAATTCTTTATGTGCAACCTTCAGATCCCCACCTATCCTGTGACTGAGCACTAATGGATACTTCTTACCTAACTTACCTTCTGCTTGGTCTTGTAGTTTGTCAGCAGTTGTTCCTTTACACTGCAAGATGCTAAGAGCACAGACCCTTGTCTGCTTGGCTCTGAGAGGCTGCTGCTCAACAGCAGCTATATTTACAATGCTATATAAGTTAGTAGGTAATAATTCATCCATAAAACAAATTCTCCCTGGTCAGAAGCTTGGCAAGCAATATGCAGCTTCAGAGAATTTCCCCCCAAGAAATTCTTCATAAATGAAGATATGTGTATCCATTCTGATCATAAACTCTTTGGAAAGCAGAGTGTTTAAGTCACTTTTTTGCAATGTATTTATTTTCTATATGTTAAGACATCCAATAAGGAAAAGCCTTATGCACTTGAAACCTTCTGTGCTTTTAAACAGCTTTTATCAGAGCAAGGAATAGGCCTAAAGAAAGAATTTCTAGTGAATGTTTACTTGACTAAAAGTGGCATTATCAGTGGTTATATTTCCTTTTTTTCAATTGCTTTGTGAATGCTTATAGATCTTTTCTGCATTATCTAAATGTTTTAGAAATTCTATGAAGATGACCTTTGAAGAAATGGATTTGGTTGCTTTAGGACTTGCAGCCTTCCATGAAAGCACAAACTAGGAAACACCAGCATGCTGTTGAGACCTTGTATATTCAATGAAACTATAACTCTGATCTGCAGTACTAATATAGAAAGAGAATTATCAGCAAGAAATGTGATAGAAGCAGTAATGGTAAGGTTTTTGGGTGCTGTGCTGTTTGCTTTTCTCTCTCCCTTCCTTTTTCCTCTACTGCATTTTCTCTTCTTTTGGCAAAATGGGAAAGAAAGCATGCAAAAGAGAAAGAGAAGCAAATGAAAGAATATTTACTGACCCAATTTCTGCTGGGTTTGGAAGATGAATCGGGGTAATTTTTGACGAATGTTTTTACGTGCAATCACTGACATTTTATTTTTTGAGAAGAACTTAAAAATACTGTTTTAAATATTTCACTGCCTATAAGCATAGCAATTTTCAAATTTTTTTTCCTCCTGGATTCTAGACCCTCGTGGTTATATCAACTGCTGTGAATACCTCATTTATACACAGCTCTTGGCATCGCATTTAAACAATGTAGAATCATAGACTGGTCTGTGTTGAGAAGGGACCCCAAGGATCACAGAGCTCCAAACTCCCTGCCACAGGCAGGGACACCAACCTCAGGCCTGGAGCTACACAAGGTTGCCCAGGGTCCCAGCCAACCTGGCCTTGAACACCCCCAGGGATGGGGCACCCATCCCCTCTCTGGGCAGCCTGTTCCAGCCCCTCACCACTCTTTCTGCAAAAAACTTCCCCCTAATATCCAATCTAACCCTTCCTTCCTTTAGCTTTGATCCATCCCCCTTGTCCTGCCAGTCTCTGCCCTTTAACAAGCTGATTCCCCTCCTGTGTCTCTGCTCCCTTCAGGGACTGGCAGGCTGCAATGAGGTCCCCCCACAGCCTTCTCTTCTCCAGGCTGACCCAGCCCAGCTCCCTCAGCCTCTCTCCAGAGGGGAGCTGCTCCAGCCCTCTGAGCATCTCCGTGGCTCCTCTGACCCCTCTCCAACAGCCCCACATCTTGCTTGTGTTGGGCCCCAGCTCTGGACACAGGATCCAGCTGGGGCCTCCCCAGGGCAGAGCAGAGAGGGACAATCCCCTCCCTGTCCCTGCTGCCACCCCTCTGCTGATGGAGCCCAGGATCCCATCGCCCTTCCCAGCTGCCAGAGCCACTGCTGCCTCATGTTCAGTCTCTCATCCCCCATGACACCCAGGTCCCTCTCAGCAGGACAAGGTATGTATAACACAGAATGAATGGCTTGTCTTAATTCTCTTGCAAAAGAAAATAATATTAATTTAAGGATCAAGTTCACCAATACTTTCATGAAATTAACTCTGAAATGATGTGTCTGCAAATCTAATGCTGCTCTTACTGACTGATATTGCTACTGAGCACATTAATCAGTTATTGCTGTCTCCTGTGATTACAATAAAATATTTTAGTATGAAAACCAGAGATTAAATTAATGGACTCAAGGAGAAGTGTAAACCTATAGGATGTAACAGTATAAAAGGCTATCTCATGGTTGTGTGAGCCTTTTGAGTACCAGCTGGATTTTCATTATCAAGAGATCTGAACTCTTGTAGATCTGGCATTGACATAAAAGGCAGGATACCATGAAAGTAATGCTTAATGTTAAGATACAAATATAATCCAAAGCTAAGAGAAGATGCTTATACTTGGATAAGCATTTCAAGCTCAGAGAGCTATTTTTCAGTGCATTCTTCTCTCCCAGTCCCACTTTATGAAATTCTCCTGCTGATTCTCTCTTTCCAGAGTGCTCAGGGAAGCATCTGAAGTAACTGTTGCTGTGGAGTGGTATGAATAATTCTTATTCCAGGAATTATTATTTTTAATAATGTTGAGCCTTTGGGGATAAGGGACTAAAAATAAGCCTGATGGGGTGATGCTGTATTGACCTATTTTGATTTAAGTGTTCAAATACAAAGGTATAAGAACCTTCTTGTTAAGAGCCTTCCTGGGAGTCCTTCCTGGGAGTATTTTCCCTTGAAGGAAACCGGATTTTCACAACTGCCTGCAAGAATCACAGAATCTCAGAGTTGTAGGGGTGGGAAGGGAGCTCCAGAGCTCCTGGGGTCCAACCCCCTGCCAAAGCAGCTCCCCAGCTCATACTGCACAGATAGGCATCCAGATGGGGCTGGAATCTCTCCAGAGAAGAAGACTCCACACCCCCTGGGCAGCCTGTCCCAGGGCTCCCTCACCCTCACTGGGGAGAAGTTCTTCCCCATGTTGGTGTGGAACTTCCTGTGCTCCAACTTGCAGCCATTGCCCCTTGTCCTGTCCCCACAGACACTGAAAAGGGGCTGGCCATTTCCCCCTGCACCCCATACTTAAGATATTTATAGACATTGATTAGGTCCCCCCTCAGTCTTTTCTCCAGGCTGAACAGCCCCAGCTCTCTCAGCCTTTCCTCACAGGGGAGATGCTCCAGGCCCTTCAGCATCTCCTCAGCCTCCTCTGGACTCTCTCCAGGAGATCCCTGTCCTTTTTATCCCAGGGAGCCCAGCACTGGACACAATACTCCAGCTGGGGCCTGAGCAGGGCAGAGCAGAGGGGGAGGATCCCCTCCTGTGACCTGCTGCCCACACTCCTCCTGATGCCCCCAGGATCCCATTGTCTCTCTCAGCCCCAGGGCACACTGCTGGCTCATGGCCACCCTGGCACCCACCAGCACCCCCAGGTCCTTCTCCACAGAGCTCCTCTCCAGCAGGTCACCCCCAGCCTGTCCTGATCCATGTGGTTGTTCCTCCCCAGGGGCCAGACTCTCCACTTGCTGTTGTTGAATCTCATCTGGTCTCTCCCTGCCCAGCTCTCAGCCTGGCCAGGGCTCTGGATGGCAGCGCAGTGTCCTGCCTGGCAGCCACCCCTCCCAGCTCTGGATCATGGGCACTTGCTGAGGGTGAGTGCTGTTCCCTCAGAAGAATAATAAGAAGAATAATATGGGAATAGCTTATTGCATTGAAGATATCAACCCAAATAAGGGGGAACAAATAATGGTTTCTGTTTTGTATTTTCATTGGTCCAAGCCCATGTATATGGAGGGCTGAGGATGGATAGTGTCCTGTCAAATTTAGATCCTGCCTACTGCTTCTGTTTCCTTATGGCGACATCTTACTGGAAAATTCATCTTATCATGGTCAGTGTTGACTGACTTTTTGGTGAAATGTTGTTCTGTTGTTCCTGAAGAATAAGAAGAATCTCTGCATGCTTTTTCTTTATTCCTTAAATAGTTTGTTAGTGCCTTTTGAAATAGTTTGGTGTATTATACTAGTATTTGGTGTATTATACTAATGATCATGCATGAAGTAGCCATGAAGTAAATCAGCCACAGTGGTTCAATACAATTTTAATTCAACAGCCTATTTAAATTGAAATTGTCAATTGTAGATGTATATTTGCCCAAGAATCCCAGCTTATAAACCATATTTATTCTGTATCCAACATTGGCTCTGTCATTTTATGCAGGTCTCTGAGATGCCAAATATTAAATGTGCATCTCTCCCTAAGCAGACTGCCCCTTTAAATTGGTCTCAGTGCATTTATAATTTAGCTCGTCCTGAAGGAGAACTCTTCTCTGTGGGAGGATCCTCTTTAATTACAACTTCACAGTAATAAGATGAGAAATGAGCAAGCAAGAAAGTACTGCTGGAATGAGACATGATAAATCAGTTTGTCCAGGAAGCACGTTTATACCAGATCTATCACCACATTCAGCACGGTGCTATCTTTCTTATTTCAATAAGGAAATCTCATGAAGAAATTTTAATTGCATCCTATTAGGTGAAAGTCAATGTCCCATAATGAGCAAAGTGAAACCTGTGGTGGTTTTTTTTTCTTCCTTTATCTTCATGCTTTGAGTTCTCAGGGATTAACACAAAATGATTTGCCCTTAAATTGCACCCTTTGTGTGTGTGTGTGAGTGTGTGTGTGTGTGTTCATTTGTCTGAAGGATGTAGATTTTAGGTAATTTAAAAGGCACCAAGCTTTTGCTGCATGCTTCATGCTTGCAAGTTGAGAGTCAGAGGGAGAAAAAAAAAATTTCCAATTTTCAAAGTCTCCTATTGTTAAGGGTGACTGAATGGCAGCCTGCAATTATATGATTTCAATGTAATTCATTCAGTAGGGAAGAGGTTGGTTCATAGATGCCTGGCTTAAAAGATTGGCATTGCTGTGTGATTAATTTCCAAACTTTAGGGGGGGGGTTTTCAACAGCATACAATGGAACCATGTGACAGTGACATTTGCTGGATGTGTGCTAGGGTCACTTTATAATTGAAGTGTTAAACTTGCAGGGATCACGTTCTCATTGGAGTTTCACTTTTCATAGGGTGGGTATATAATATATATAACATATATAAACAGATATAAATATAACAGGTATAAAATGAAATATGCATCTGTAAGTATATATAAGCATAAATGTATATATGTGAACACAGATATATGTGATGTGTGGAAGTGTTCAGTGGCATCTTATTATTCACATGTCTTTATAGCTTGCTTGCACTTGCCACTTGAAAATCATATAGATTTTCAGGAAATCATATAGATTTTCAGGATGGTTTTTTTTTTCCCTTTTACATAGGAAAGGTAATGATGAGGCTTATTCCTGAGAGAGTTGTAATTTAATGATTGATTTATTCATAGAAAAGTTATCTATTTACATGAAAGTTATGTATATTCATATAAAATTTATTATTTATATTTATATAAAGGCATTTTATATGAAATATATTTATATGAAATTTATTTATATTTATACAAAAGATATTTATTTATATTTATACAAAATATATTTATACTTATATAGAAGATATTTATTTATACTTATATAAAATGTATTAATTTATACTTATATAGAATGCATTTATTTATACTTATATAGAATGTATTTATTTATATTTATATAAAATGTATTTATTTATATTTATACAAAATTTATTTATTAATATTTAAGGGGAAAAAGGGGTTTTTTTGAGTGAATTAAATTTCTGAGTTATAATTACAGGCAAAAATTGCTATAATGGTCAACAGGGAAGTACCTTCTCTACACCAGGTGTTTTGGGGGGTTTTTTTTGGTCCATAGTTTGTGATGGTCAATGGATTCCCTAATAACTTATATATAAAGCTGTGCCAATTCTTCATTATCAGACCTCAAACCACGTGAACTTTACCTGCACAGAAAAGAGCTGAAATCAATTAGAAATGAAAACAGAATACTTCTGGGTTGCCACCAGAATAAAGATGCACTACATTCCTACCCCAAAATGACAAAGAAATTGAAAAAAATTTAAATCAAGAAGTAATAAATATATATAATATCATATATATAATAATATATATCAATCTCTTAACTGATTTTCCTAGTTTTGAATCTATAGGGTTTATATTGCAATTTTTTGATGTAACTGTATCACCCAGAATAATCATTTGAAAACGTAGGCTATCACATTTGCTCCATCTGTATGACTCTGGGAGGTCAGCTGGAGGAAGGGTGTTACACTGATGGGGAGCTCTGGGGTTAAAGGTGGCAGTGCTGGGTGGAGCTAATTCTATCTGAAGGGTTTCTAATAAAATTATTTTTGTCAGGAAAAGCAGATTGGAGATTGCTGTTGCTGGAGAACTCACACCAGGTTTGGAAGAAAAGCTTCTTGAGATGAAGATCTCAGGGTCAGGTCCATACTCATTGTGTTTCACAGAATCCCAGGGGTTGGAAGGGCCCTCCAGAGCTCCTGGGGTCCAACCCCCTGCCAAAGCAGCTCCCCAGCTCATACTGCACAGGTTGGTGTCCAGACGGGGCTGGAATCTCTCCAGAGAAGGAGACTCCACACCCCCTGGGCAGCCTGTCCCAGGGCTCCCTCACCCTCACTGGGGAAAAGTTCCTCCCCAGGTTGGTGTGGAACTTCCTGTGCTCCAACTTGCAGCCATTGCCCCTTGTCCTGTCCCCACAGACACTGAAAAGGGGCTGGCCAATTCCCCCTGCATCCCATCCTTCAGATATTGATAAACATTGATTAGGTCCCCCCTCAGTCTTCTTCTCTCCAGGCTGAACAGCCCCAGGTCTCTCAGCCTTTCCTCCCAGGGGAGATGCTCCAGGCCCTTCATCATCTCCTCAGCCTCCTCTGGACTCTCTCCAGGAGATCCCTGTCCTTTTGATCCCAGGGAGCCCAGCACTGGACACAACACTCCAGGTGGGGGCAGTGTTATGGAATGATAAAAGCTGTTAAAAATGCCAGGTTGTATGTCTGGGCTGGGTGGCCACAAGCAGCAGAGTGCAGAGGAGGGGTTGGAAAGGATGGGGAGGTGCACATGGGTTGTGATTCCCTCCCTTGGTGGAAGGTGGGTTTGTGTGCTGGACACACACCATGTGGAGGAAATTCTGCTCTCAGTATGAAATGATTGTCTATTTGTTCTGCTTGTGGAGCTCCCATTAGTGCCAGTGGGACTTGTGGGAAGAATTTTGAATGGGAAGCCAAGAGCAACTGTGATTCAGAGATGAGCAATTTGCCCCATAATGTGAGGGTAGTTTTATGAGTTGTTTATTCAAGTTGCTCTACATTGAAATGGAAACTCTTCAAAAAATCACCCAGTTGTACATTCACCTGGTCCCACTGCAGTGCACAAACACCACTGCTTTGATTTTTTTTATTGCACACCTTCTGGGATGTCAGGCATAGAGAAAAAACACAATTTTATAATACTCTTCATAGAATATAATTGTCAGTAGGTGTGGGGAGGGGATTGTGCCCCTGCACTGGGCACTGGGGAGGCTGCAGCTCGAGTGCTGGGTCCAGTTCTGGGCTCCTCACCATCAGAAGGACATGGAGTCCTGGAGCGAGTCCAGAGAAGGGCAACCAGGCTGGGGAAGGGGCTGGAGGGCAAATCCTCTGAGGAGCAGCTGAGGGAGCTGGGGGTGTTCAGTCTGGAGAAGAGGAGGCTGAGGGGAGACCTTCTCCCCACCTCCCCTGCCCTGCCAGGAGGGTGCAGAGAGGTGGGCGATGGTCTCTTCAGCCAGGGGACAGGAGATGGGACAAGGGGCAATGGGCTCAAGCTGGGCCAGGGCAGGGGCAGCTCAGATGGGAGGGAAAAGTTCTTCCCTGGCAGAGTTGTGGGGCTGTGGCACAGGCTGCCCAGGGAGGGGCTGAGTCCCCTATCCTGGGGGTGTTTAAAAATGGGCAGATGAGGTACTCAGGGATCTGGTTTAGCTTAGGATGGGAATGGTTGGACTTGATCTTAAAGGGCTTTTACAACCTTGTGACTCTGTGATTCTCACAACATCTTTGTTTCTTGAATTTCCAAGGAATTCCTATGTTCAGCAATCATTATTTCAAAATAATTTTAATTTTGGAAAACTTCTAGTCAAAATAGTCTTACAGTATAAAATAGGTGGTGACAAGTGGCTGTGATTTGTCTCATAGCTTTTTTTTCTTGCTTTTTTTTTGGTGAAAATAAACAGGTTAACATCCTGCCTCATTGTACTGACTCCAAGGCAAATAATAGCTTGTTGCCAATATCAGGTGTTTATGTATGATGTCATGCCAAATTTGGTGTGTGTTGAAGCATTAGCACCCAGAAAGTACACATTTTTTGCCTTTTTTTTTCTTTTCCTAGAGATGAATTCACAAAATATTGGATGTGCAAGTTGAGTTAAACAACTAAAACCTGATCTCACAATGACAGGTACTGTCAGCTATCTTGCAGCTCCTGACATTCTGCCTGTTCTTCAAGATATGATGGAACCAAGGATATTGGAGGAGTGTGGTTGGATAGTGTGTTGAAGGAGATACAAAGCAGACACAGTTGGTGTTAATTCATCTCCAGTATGTGGGATAAATAGAGGACTTTTGGTAGATTTTCATGCGTGAAACACATAGAATATGAGCTCTAAACTCAGGCAACTGTATCACATTGCTGATTAGGAAAGGAGAGAAGACATTTGGAATGATTCCTGACAGAAGGAGAAATGTGCCAAGCTATTGCTACATGATCTTGAATGTATTTATTTATGTTGCAGTGATGCACATGGAGAATTCTCATTTAAAATTAATTAGGCTGGTGGAAGTTGGTACTGTGTGGTAGCTGTGGAGTGGCCTTGATGTCATGGGCTGTGAAGGTGCCTGGATTCAATCCAGTTCCTGTTCTGTGCCACTGGCTGAAAAGAGCTGTCTGTCCTGTGCCACCACCTATTTCCAGTGTGTCACAGGGATGCCAGGCTCTGTGAAGCTCTGGCTGTCTCTTCACAGTCTCTCTGGTCCATAGAACATCCTAATCCAGTCAGAGAGCAAAAAGGAGACTTGTGCTAGCTGTAGCTGTGTTTTCACACTGTCAAGCAGGGCTGACACTGCTGGGTTAAGAGACCTTGCTAGAGGCTTGCCAGGACATATGCTTTGGGTTAACACAGCTGCTTGGAAGAAATCCTCCCTTTGCAATATATACTGGGGTTTTATTGACTTGCCAAAATACCTGAATAACCAAGTATCTCTGTGACCCACTGAAGCCTTTTAACTGTACTAAGGCTGCTTCTTAGTTATTTTCATGTCAAATTCCACACTTAAAACTCTCAATGTGGCCATGACCTACTCTGTTCCAAGTATGTCTTTCTATCCTTGACAGTAAATTTTCCTATTTTTAGCTAATATGTCTCTTGCTGTAGGTATATTTTATTTATTTAATACAGAGAAGCACAGATGAGCAGCACATCATATAGAAATGTTTAAATTTTGCCCTATCTCAATAAGTGACTTTCCCTTAAGACTTACTGTTCATAGAATCATAGAATGGCAAGGGTTGGAAGGGACCCCAAGGGTCACAGAGCTCCAACCCCACTGCCACAGGCAGGGACACCAACCTCAGGCCTGGAGCTACACAAGGTTGCCCAGGGCCCCATCCAACCTGGCCTTGAACACTTCCAGGGATGGGGCACCCACCCCCTCTCTGGGCAGCCTGTTCCAGGACCTCACCACTCTTTCCATAAAAAACTTCCCCCTAATATTCAATCTAAACCTCCCCTCCTTCAGCTTTAAACCATTAAACCATTACTGTTGCACTGATTTACGTTTTAAAAGTTTTGAATTTGTTAAAATTGCTGCTGATTTGAATGTGTGATTCTTCTGAGACACTATCTCTGAGTCCTATTGAAAGGCTGTGCAATTAGCAAAACTCTTTTCCAGTAATAAGTTCATTTTCTCTTCTTGCAGCAATATTGGGGAAAAAAATCAAGTGTGTGATAACCATGGTGTAAAGCTCATGATGAAGACAACACATGTAGGTAAGAGAAATGGTCTTAGAATCATAGAATCATAGCCTGGTCTGGGTTGGAAGGGACCCCAAGGATCACAGAGCTCCAACCCCCCTGCCACAGGCAGGGACACCAACCTCAGGCCTGGAGCTACACAAGGTTGCCCAGGGCCCCATCCAACCTGGCCTGGTCTTGTGTTTTAAAACCACACATGTTGGTTGCCTCTACATGGGAGCATCTGCAGAGTGGAGGAGATACTTGTTTTGGGGGATATTACCTAGCTTGCAGGTCCAACACTTTCTGTGGTCTATGAGTTAGCAAACAGCTTATCATGGAGCAACTTTGTTCACACAGTTTCAAAGCCACGTCATCAAATTCCTGCAACTCCCATGTCTCAATGTGCTTTGGAGTATTTCATGACATGAAAGTATTTGGAGTATTTGGGGTTTTTCATGACATGGAGTATTTCATGACATGAAAGTATTTGGGGTATTTCATGACATGGAGTATTTCATGTTTCATGGCATGAAATAGCATGACACGGTGCAGGGGTTGGTTTTTTTTTTCCTAAAAGGATGCTTTCAGCATCAGAAACATGAGGACAATGACACCCTTTAGAATCAGAATCTTTCCCCAGATTCAGAGCTTTAAGGGTTTTCTGTAGCACTTGCCTATATTGCATGGAAGAACTTTTATGACCTCCAGAAATAGAATGAGCACTAGCAAATAACAGTCCTTAATTCTGTAATCAAAGATGTCCAATCCAGGCTTTAAGGGGTAACATAAAAAAACCCAAATAATTAAAATACATGATTTTAGCAGTGGAAAAAGGTCTTTAAACTAGGCTGAAGAATTCATTCAAGTCTTGGACTTGATGAGACCTGCAAGGGTGAACTAACCTCTCCAAGGTGGAAGGAGGTTGCCTCCCTGAAGATTTCTTGACTCAGCAACCCATCCACACACCTTGTATACCCACTTTTTCAGCCCAGTGACCCACTGAATGCAGTGCTGATAACTTGCTGTTATTTGACCTTTTCATCTGATTAAAATGCTTGATTCTGGCTTAGCCAAGTTGGGATACCACCATGGCATTTGGAATTCAGGATGACTATATAATATCAATTAAAATGACAGTGACAGGGCTTTCCTTGTACAACTCTTTAATACAAGCTGTAAGACACAGAGGGGCTTGGTGCTTTCTTTGTGGCTCGTTTCTTCCCTAGTCTCTGTATTTTCAACTAAGGGGACACGGTCCCCTGCCAGTAGATGCAGGCTATTTAAATGCTCCATTGGAGAGGGATTAAAGTTTATGCAAGGTCACTGGGGATGTGATAATTATAATCACAGGTTTTTGGCTCCACAATGACAGCCATTTGTTATTTTCGCTCGAGTAATTCCTGCAGCTTGGAGCTGTTGACAAGCGTGCACTGATTTACTGGCCCCCCCCCCAGGTCCCAAGGCAGTGGCCTCTCTGAAAGTCTGACACCCCTGCCTGGCTCCTGCTGCTTTCAGTATCTTTGCTGCTGCGAGCTGCAATACTGACTGAAAATTGGAGAAAAATATTGTGTTAGTTTATAATGGGATCAGAGACAGAGAGAGAGAGATGCAGGGTTGCTGAGTTTGTTCCTACTCTGCAGCTTCCCCACTCCCCTTCCACGGTTGAGCATTTGTTTCTGTGCTGTGAGGGCATTAATAAACCACTGATGTGACTTGCAGTGTAAGACCACTGGGCTGTTTTTGTGGTGGAGAGGCCTGGAGAGCTTGGATGGGATGATCAAGAGAAAAAAATCCATTTTTTTTCCCCTCATTCTTTTGAGGAGCAGATCTCCCTTCTGTCTCTTCAGTCTCATTTTCCTTTTCTTATTTGATTTATGTTGCCTTATTTTGTTTGTTTTTGCAATCAGAGGTAAGAGCATTTTAATATATATTAAATGGTGATAAATTGAGAATAGCTGATGGGTTAGGGATGATATGGCATTTGTCTTTATGGGTAGAGAGATTGATAACTCATGAGAGGTGTAAAAAATCAAGCAAAATCACTTAATAGGGAATCTATTTTTTGGAAGAGCATTTTTCTTTTGTGCAGGCACCTGACTGCAGTGATAGCTCTTTATATTTTGTTTATTCAGCTTATCTCTGCTTTCCCCTGAGCCTCCAATTTCCTCACACCTTTCCATCTTTAAAACACCCCTACCTTCCCAATTTGCATTTAGGACATTTAATACATGACCTTTCTTTCTCCCCTGCTGAACCTTCCACACCAATTGGTTCCTTGTTTACAGTTCAAACTTCCCTTAGCTTTGTGAATACATTCCAAAGTCTTCTATCTCTGATCCACCGTCTGTGTTTTCACTTGTGAGCACAAAACAGGTAGGTCTGGGACACTTCCAGATGTCTCCAGAAGAAATGATAGCAGGGAAGCAAATGGGGAGTTCAATTTAATGGCAGGCCATAGAATGTTCTGGGTTGGAAGGGACCCAAAGGATCACAGAGCTCCAACCTCCCTGCCACAGGCAGGGACACCAACCTCTGGCCTGGAGCTACACAAGGTTGCCCAGGGCCCCATCCAACCTGGCCTTGAACACCCCCAGGGATGGGGCACCCACCCCCTCTCTGGGCAGCCTGGTCCAGCCCCTCACCACTCTCTCTGCAAAAAACTTCCCCCTAATATCCAATCTAAACCTTCCCTCCTTCAGCTTCACTCCATCCCCCTTGTCCTGCCAGTCTCTGCCCTTTAACAAGCTGATTCCCCTCCTGTGTCTCTGCTCCCTTCAGGGACTGGCAGGCTGCAATGAGGTCCCCCCACAGCCTTCTCTTCTCCAGGCTGAGCCAGCCCAGCTCCCTCAGCCTCTCTCCAGAGGGGAGCTGCTCCAGCCCTCTGAGCATCTCCGTGGCTCCTCTGACCCCTCTCCAACAGCCCCACATCTTTCTTGTGTTGGGGCCCCAATACAAGATAAACACACTTGCTTTATAATTTTCATGTGCTGCCTGAAACTCTTGTCAAACAAGCTGTCCTTACCCAGGCCTGGCAGTTCCCCCCATTCCCCTGCATCCCTCCATCTTCCTGCTCTGGTGAGTTGTATTTGGATTTGTTGTTTCCTTGGCACTATTTAACCTCAGATTTCTTGCTGCTGCCTCTTTCTCCATACCTGGCTATCTGGAGCTTTTTACAAGAGCTTTGTGGTTGAGACTCCTTCTCTGGAGAGATTCCAGCCCTGTCTGGACACCGACCTGTGCAGTATGAGCTGGGGAGCTGCTTTGGCAGGGGGTTGGACCCCAGGGGCTCTGGAGGGCCCTTCCAACCCCTATGATTCTATGACTCTCCCACTTGCCTGCATGCATGTTTGGTACTGCTCAGAGGTGGCTGGTACAAAAGACTCCTTTCTCACCAGGCACTCACATTTCCTGGAGCTTCCTTGCCCTCTGTTGCTCCGAATCATCATCTTTTTGTCTTTATAGAAGACATTTCCATGGGTGAAGTGGTGAAGAAGTGCTGGGTGTGTATGAGGTCTGGTAGCAAAGCTGGTATGGTTGGATTGCAGATGTGGTCTGATTGCAGATGTGATTTAATTGTGACATCTCTGTTTTCTCAGGAAACTAGGCACCTAAGAAAGTTTTTCTGGCTGTCCCCAAATAACCAATGTCCTGTCTCCAAGTGTCACCGTTGCTCCCAGACTTGCCAGCTTTCTGCTTGGTTTCCAGTAAGTGTTTCTCCTACAGAGCAACAAATTATTCTCCAATCTTTATGTGAAAATAATTTGTTTTCAACCCAGTTGTACCTCTGGAAAGGTTCTGACAGCACTAATCAATGCTATATTCTTCTTGTCTCTGAGTCCCCACTCCAGGAATATTTCTAATAGTTAATTTAAGACAGCTTGCTCACATTTCAAACCTCTCTCCCTTGACATCCACTCACAGTTTCTTCTTTGGCCTCTCCTTTTTAGTATTTCTTGGAGTAACAGGCTGCCAAGGGAAGTGGTGGAGTCACTATCCCTGGAGGAATTTAAAAGATGTGTAGATCAGGTGCTTAGGGACATGGTTTAGTGGTGAGCCTGGCAGTGTTAGGTTAATGGTTGGGGTTGATGAGCTCAAGGGTTTTTTCCAACCCAAATGATTCTATGAGTATGGGCTATGTATGCTCAACAGAATTTTTCATGTTCTTTATTCCTTGAACAGACTGCTCTTTGTCTTCTAAAATTTGAAACCTATACTGGGTATGTTATCCCAATATTTTGTAACTCAGGCCATGAGTCTGCTATCAAGGTGAAAACCATTTGATTTACCCTTGAAGTTTAATTTAACATTTCCCTCCCACCTCTAATTTCACCTCCAGAGCAATAGCAACATTTCCACTTATTTAAATCTTACTTCAGCAGAGATACTTATTTGTATTACTTTTTTTCTGAGCCATTGTAATCTTCTGTGTTTATCTCTGCCTGCAAACCTGGCCCCATTTCACTGTGAGCTAATTGAAAGAACTTACAATGATAAGTAGACAAAGTTCAGGAGAAAGGAAGGTTTACCATCTCCTTTTTAATTTTTTTTCCCAGCAAAATTGAGTAAGTTGCTTGGTTTCATGTAGAGTGTCTTTGTCAGAGGCACCAGCAGAAGCCAGCTGTATAGTATATTAGACCCAAGGCTGAGTGGGAAGTCATTGGTCTTCTGTGAGACCTTTTTTTGGCTATAAAATAAAACCTAACCTTTTAGGAACTTTGGTCTTTCTAGAAAGCAGCATTTATCATAGAATCATAGAATGACATGGGTTGGAAGGGACCCCAAGGGTCACAGAGCTCCAACCCCCTGCCACAGGCAGGGACACCAACCTCAGGCCTGGAGCTACACAAGGTTGCCCAGGGCCCCATCCAACCTGGCCTTGAACACCCCCAGGGATGGGGCACCCACCCCCTCTCTGGGCAGCCTGTTCCAGCCCCTCACCACTCTGTAAAAAACTTCCCCCTAATATCTAATTTAAAACCTTCCTTCCTTTAGCTTTAATCCATCCCCCTTGTCACTTATCCATTTGCCTTATCACTAAAGGCAAACTGCCCTCTTCAAGGGCTCCAGTGCAATGCCCAGAGGTGAATGCTGAGGAACAAGGACCTGCAAACTAATTATATTAAGAATGCTATAATGGTAAAATGAATCTCCTTGGATTCTAAGACTGTTACAAACATTGGTGAGCTCATTAGGACGTGTGAATCAGTAGTGTTTTCGTCTGGATAAAAGGAACCACAAAGGAGTGATTCAATAGTGCCAGCACTCAGGCTCTGCTGCCTTGCATAGTGCCTGTTTGTGGGCTGCAGCCTGACATGCTCCAGGCAGCAGCACTGGCCTCTCTTGCTCGCTCCAATGCAGCAGCAGAGCCAAGTTCAGCAGGCACTTGCTATTAACTGCTCGTCACCACCGCCAAGCAAACAGAGGGGTCAGAAAGGTTACAGCTCATAAGAAATGTTTCCTCTGGAGATGAGTGCTCAGGAAAGTGTGGAAGGAGGGAAGTAACCTGAGTCTCTGGTGTATGTAAATAGAAGGGGGGCTGGAGTGGAGGCTGCACCTCTATCTGCAGATATTGGACAATATGATGTAGGTGTCTTGTGTGAGTTATGAACTTACCTGGTTGTAGACCTGCATTTGGTCAGTTAAAAATGTCACAGAAATAAAATAAATGAGTTGTGGACCTGTCTTGAAATCACAGAATCACAGGGGTTGGAAGGGCCCTCCAGAGCTCCTGGGGTCCAACCCCCTGCCAAAGCAGCTCCCCAGCTCATACTGCACAGGTCGGTGTCCAGACGGGGCTGGAATCTCTCCAGAGAAGGAGACTCCACACCCCCTGGGCAGCCTGTCCCAGGGCTCCCTCACCCTCACTGGGGAAAAGTTCTTCCCCAGGTTGGTGTGGAACTCCCTGTGCTCCAACTTGCAGCCATTGCCCCTTGTCCTGTCCCCACAGACACTGAAAAGGGGCTGGCCAATTCTCCCTGCATCCCATCCTTCAGATATTTATAGACATTAATAAGGTCCCCCCTTAATCTTCTTTTCTACAGGCTGAAAAATGATTTTGTGGCCAACTTGTATGATTTTTGGTGGAGAAAGCTCTGCCATGTGTACTCTTGGACACACTGGTCGAGTTATCTCCCTAAGAGCCCTGAAATTCCCAACGGACTGGAAGAATGCCATGTGTTCCTTGTTCCCTGTGTTCTGCTGCATTGAGAAGAATGACTAGCTCTGAATCATGCAGGAATTCCACCAGTGTTTCATCACACCAGGAACTATTGTCAGGTTTTCTTGCCTTGTAGATGTTCTCTCATTGTTTTTAAGGCATTTCATTCTTACAAGGGAAATGCTCAGAGCAGGCAGATTTGTAGCAGCATCAGCGTGAGATGACTTGGGATTGGCTAGCTGAGATGGATGAAAGATAACAGGCTAGCAGTAAGGTCCTTGGAGGATGACTTAGGTACATAAAATGTGGGTTCCATGGGTTGATAAATGTTATTTTGGCAAATTCTCCTTGCACACAAGAGATCAGCAAGTCTACAAGAGGAATTGCTATACCTGTCTTCCAAACATCCAACATACAATTACATACATGAAACAAACACCCATGGGAAAGATCTAAGCTTGGACCCTCACACAGTGCTGTATTCTCATATTATAACACAATAAATTGGCAAAAAGCTGGTCAAGTTGTTAAAGGTAAGTATTGAACTACCCTTTAGCCATAGCAATGACTGGCAGAGATGTGATTCCAGCTTTCCCATTTATAAAAAGCTGTTATCAAGAGGACAGTGATTGGTTTCTTCAGTTGAACCTCACCATGTTCAGCAAGACTGGATGAGGAAGTAACAGAGTTGAGAACTTTATAGCTCTTAAGCCAGACAATGAGTCAACAGCTGAATTACTGCATCCTCATATGTTAGAAAGTGAGGAATGGTGGGATACTTGCTTCTGGGTTGGAATATGTAAAAGGATTAGGTTATTATTCATTTTATGAATTTGTTTTGTTTCATTCCTGGAGTCATGTTCTAAACTTAAACATATTGTTCAGTACCTTCTTCAATTCCTAATCTTCCATGCAGGAAGTGATCTACTTTTTGTTCCCTGTTTTCCACTCTTTTTAAGCTTTACACAGGTTCTTTGCCTTTCTGCACTATTTTTTGTAGGGTCTGTGCCTGGGAAAATGATGTCTGGTCCTATTCTACTTCATTCCCCAGTGCAGCTGTGCTGGCAAAGTAAGTCTGCAGGAAACTCCTTAGTCCTGAGTGATACAGTGCAGATGAACAGTGCTATATAAATGTAAATTTCAATTCATTCCCTTCATTCATTCAACAAGCTATCAACATAACCTTGTCATTTCAATTTTTCACACTTTTTTGTGGGAGTCCTCTGTCTCAGTGAAGTCTCATTTCCTCAGCCCAGTGCCAAAGGTGACCAGGCTGTGTTAAAATATACAGTCACTTTTTTGGGGGGTGTGTTTTTAAGTGGTCAGGCATAATGAGAAGGACATTTTTCCAAACACTTCAAGTGACTCAGGCCCCACCTGGAGTGTTGTGTCCAGTGTTGGGCTCTCTGGGGTAAAAAGGACAGGGATTTCCTGGAGAGAGTCCAGAGGAGGCTGAGGAGATGATGAAGGGCCTGGAGCATCTCCCCTGTGAGGAAAGGCTGAGAGAGCTGGGGCTGTTCAGCCTGGAGAAAAGAAGACTGAGGGGGGACCTAATCAATGGTTATCAATATCTGAAGGATGGGATGCAGGGGGAATTGGCCAGCCCCTTCTCAGTGTCTGTGGGGACAGGACAAGGGGCAATGGCTGCAAGTTGGAGCACAGGAAGTTCCACAGCAACATGGGGAGGAACTTTTCCCCAGTGAGGGTGAGGGAGCCCTGGGACAGGCTGCCCAGGGGGTGTGGAGTCTCCTTCTCTGGAGAGATTCCAGCCCCGTCTGGACACCGACCTGTGCAGTATGAGCTGGGGAGCTGCTTTGGCAGGGGGTTGGACCCGATGATCTCTGGAGGTCACTTCCAACCCCTGTGACTCTGTGATTCTGTGACCTTTCTCAATGTGGTCCTGGTTTCACTTCAAACTTAGTTCATCCTTTTGTCCTTACATAGGACAACCACAATAACATAATATGTCATAATGTGCATGTGGGTTGCAGTCCCTTGTGAAAACTGCACAGTTTTATATGGGATGGGTTATGTTATTACCCCAAGAATACCGAGTCCAAACCTTGGGAATTAGAAACACTTGATTTTGATTTGCTTTAGCATAACATCTGCTTTTTAGAATGAAAATTCTCTGCCATCTCTTAGAGACTGTTCTCCTACATCTGACTCCTGAGCTGAAAATTATCTTCTTATTTATCTTAACCTCTCATGCAATCTCCCTTACTGTCTCTTCCTCTGCCTCCTGTATTAATTTTTTCTTTACACTCTTTTAACTTCCTTCTGCAATCTTTCTAGTCCTCCTTTCTACCTAATGTTTTATAGCTTGCATATGCCTCTTTCTTAACCTTAATTACTTTTTGCACTTCCTACTCCTAGTGTATTTATTGCTTGATAGCACACATAAGCCTTGGCATATATTCATTTATCTTTGGACATTTCTCATTTGCCTTTGGTTCCTTTGGTAGTGTTCTGTATCTATGGGGTCAAGATTCACCCCAACATGAGATGTATTTCTTGGGGAGGGGGCTCATGCTGTAGTTAGTTTATAACACTTTTGGTACCATATTGATGTTTTCAAGCAGTACCTTCTATAGGCATTTTTCCTCTGCACAGCCTTGCTGCTTGCCAAAATACCCAGTCCTACAGCATGTTATGGAAAGAGTAAGAAAACTCCCTGTCTTGGTTAATACTTTGACAACAAAATGTTTTGGAGGCCACTGCTGTACACATGACTTATTGTTAGCTTATGCATTTGGCTGCCTTTCATTACTAGAGCTCTTTGGGATTTAATCAGGACAATTAAATGTTTGACAGTTGTTTGCTTTGTGGGGCTGTGGCAAAGAAATGAGTATTTTATTGAATCCTGTTCAGCAACCCTGTTTAAAAGGCACCAATTTAATGATTAAGAGCTTTGTATGCTGATCAATTGGGGCAGTTACTCTTATTTGTGTTTTTTAAAAATAAATGTTGATGATATAAGCAACAATAGGTAGTAGGAACATCAGAGCTTTATTGGCTAATACAGCAGCTTGATGCTCCACCGTCTTGAAGCAATTTTAATTGATAGCTATATTAGATTTCTTGAAGATATCTGAGTTTGGAGCTAACCTCAGTGGTTTTACATCACATATTCACAGAGCTGTAGGGGTTGGAAGGGCCCTACAGAGCCCATGGGGTCCAACCCCCTGCCAAAGCAGGGTCCCTAGGACAGGGCATACAGGTCAGTGTCCAGATGGGGCTGGAATCTCTCCAGAGAAGGAGACTCCACACCCCCTGGGCAGCCTGTCCCAGGGCTCCCTCACCCTCACTGGGGAAAAGTTCTTCCCCATGTTGCTGTGGAACTCCCTGTGCTCCAACTTGCAGCCATTGCCCCTTGTCCTGTCCCCACAGACACTGAGAAGAGGTTGGCCATGTCCCCCTGCGTCCCACACTTGTGAAGAGGGAAGCAAGAGCAGTTTTACATCATGCTAGATTGTGATAATAGACTAGTTGGAGGACTTGAAATGGTCTTAATCTCCAGGTTTTTGGTTATTCATAGGTGTGTCTGAGCTACCAACCTGATTCTCTTTCCATCTATGCCAGCAGGTAATATTGCTAAATTGAATGCTCAGATTATCTTAAAAGAATGTTTGGTGTTTTTTTCCCCAAATTAAATTTGACAGTGTTTTGACTTCTTTTCTGAAGAATTAATCTTTCTGCAATTCACTGTCACACTTGCATGCTATCCTCCACCTCTGGTTGGAAAGGGTTTTGTTGGAGCAAGGGTGCATTAAAGAAAATTGCACCATAAAATAGCCATCCATATCCTGCTTCCAATTAATAGGTCAGATCCATGTCTGACAAAATGGTATGTGATGTTCATGGCAGGTGGGTGTTAATTAAGATTTGCTTAGTTTTGGGAATGTCTGCTTCAGATTTTTTACTGACTTCTGCAGAAGAAGCAGCATGGATTTAACATAGCAAAATTAACACATACAGAAGGTCAATTCCTGCTCCTTGTTATGCTGTTGCTGTTCACTGTTCTTGAAGAAAACTATAGGAAATCTGATTAATATAATTTTAATTATGTTTTCTTATAGTAAATGAAACAAAAACTGCCTCTGATGATGTTACCATCAATTTAGTAGAAGATATTCCAGGGAAACAAAAATAAAAACTGAGTTGGATATCTAAAGCTGATTTATAAAGTGTCTGCTAAAGGCAATTTGCTCTCTTTGTCTGCAGCATTTACCCAATTGCTACTGAAACTAATTGCTCTTTTCTGGGTGTTATTTAAAGAAAAGAAGAAGAAGAAGAAGAAGAAGAAAAACCCCACCCAACCCAATCCACCACAAAACAAACCAAACACAAGAAAAGAAGAAGAAGAGAAAAACCCCCACCCAACCCAAACCACCACAAACCAAACCAAACACAAACGTGTGCCAATGTGAAACTGAATTGTAATCAGATTTTCCTGTTAATTATCAGCTTCTTATCAGAGAATCGTGTCTAACACACACATGGAATTGCAAATGACAACAGAAACCCTGGCTATGACAAGCACAAGGTGGAACATTTTCCAGCACATGCAGAGCTCCAGCGGTGTCAAGGTCTTTTTCAGGTCAGATCCCTAGCAGCTGATCTAGTTCTGTGCTGAGGGTGATTCAAAGGTTAAGTCTTATACCAAAGGGCTGTTCTGATCAGCCACATAATTGGAATAACAAAGTCAATATATGTTGCTGGTTGTGGGACACAATCTTCATTTGATCTCTCACACGGCAGATTAATTAAGTGTTATCAATTAATGGCCTGGTAAAAGTGAACACCCTGTTAGTCACTCTTCCAAATTGTGTCAAGCATATGCAAACCCTGAGGGGAAGGAGAGGGTGAGCAGGGAATCACCCCTGAACTGCACAATTGTTTCCTGAGAGCTGGAGAACAAAAATAATGGGAATATAGATCCTAAAAAAGGAACAACTAAATCTTAACAAATCTTTTCCATAGGTCCTGTTTTTACAGAGAGCATGAGCTTGGTCTGGAGCTGTGTGAAATAATTTGATCAAGCTCCCATCGACCCCCTTTATTAGAAATATTGCTCTTATTATTGTACAGCAGCGTCTACAGAGTTGCAGCAAGCAGGGCTGGGCGATGTGCCGAGGGACATGTACCTGGAGGATCAGTACCATGGCCTTCCTTAACCCAGCTGTGACTGCTCAGCTGTGGAAGAGCTCATCCCTGTGAGTAATTAATTGGTGGTTCCAATTAATAGGCCTGCAATGTTTAGGGTGTCCACCAGAGAGAAGTAGCAAAGGAGTTCCTAAGCTCAGGAGAAAGAATATTTGAGGTATTGATACATGTGTTTGGAAAATTCTTTTAACCTAATTAATTTTGCCCATCTAAGATTTTGGGACTTGAGTTGCAACAAAGAAATGAAGTATTTAAAGTGCATGAGAGCACCTAATACTGACCTGCATTTATTGGAAAGGTGTTTTGGGCATTGTGCAATCAGCCCACCCAGCAACAAATAAGAGAGCTGAAAACAGAGCAGTGCTTGCTGCTCTTCCTTATCTAGAGCCTCTTTAATTATGGAAGCTTGCCACCAGCCACTGTTTTGAGTACTTGCTCAGAGGATGCAGTCATTCAGATTGCCTTCAAAAAGCACTGTATGGAGAGATACATTACTTAGACAGACTGTCTTAAAAGGTACTTGTTAGCAGTTTAGAGATTGCTCTTAATGTATATATTCCTAATAGTAGTAATACCTCTCAGCAGTTTGATTTCTTTCAGTCCATGCTCCAACAAAATCATAAAATCATAGAATGGCATGGGTTGGAAGGGACCCCAAGGATCACAGAGCTCCAACCCCCCTGCCACAGGCAGGGACACCAACCTCAGGCCTGGAGCTACACAAGGTTGCCCAGGGCCCCATCCAACCTGGCCTTGAACACCCCCAGGGATGGGGCACCCACCCCCTCTGGGCAGCCTGTTCCAGCCCCTCACCACTCTCTCTGGGAAAAACTTCCCCCTAATATCCAATCTAAACCTTCCTTCCTTCAGCTTCACTCCATCCCCCTTGTCCTGCCAGTCTCTGCCCTTTGAACAAGCTGATTCCCCTCCTGTGTCTCTGCTCCCTTCAGGGACTGGCAGGCTGCAATGAGGTCCCCCCACAGCCTTCTCTTCTCCAGGCTGACCCAGCCCAGCTCCCTCAGCCTCTCTCCAGAGGGGAGCTGCTCCAGCCCTCTGAGCATCTCCGTGGCTCCTCTGACCCCTCTCCAACAGCCCCACATCTTCCTTGTGTTGGGCCCAGCTCTGGACACAGGATCCAGCTGGGGCCTCCCCAGGGCAGAGCAGAGAGGGACAATCCCCTCCCTAATGCTGGAGTTTGCCTCCGTGCACTCAGAGCACTGGTGCTGCTGTAGATGACGAGTGGCTGCACAGGTAGGTTGGCTCCACTTACAAAGCAGCTCTTTCTCTTGCAAAGTAAAAGGCAGAAGACATTGTTTCAAGGTGTCACATGTGGTGCCCTGATGCTCCAGTTTACAAGGGACCTACAATTAGAGCAAAATTATTATTGTTTTTAACATAGATTTCAGTTCAGACCAGAGGGTCCCAGCTTGTTTGTGGTGTTTATTTTAGCAGTCAGTAAATGGGATGTTTTCCCAGTCATGGCATCTGTATGATGGCAGGGGTAGCAGACTGTGAGGTCATAGCAGGTCATGTAGCTGTAGAATGGAGAGTGTTGTGGTCTGCATAACTTCTGGTTTTCTTGCTTTGCAATAGTTGCATTCATTGTTTTGTTTCTTTTTGACCTATGATTAGATTTACTTACCATCCAGAAAAGGTTTTTATTGTTAGATGGTAAAAAGAATGTAGAATGTAACTGTTCTTAACATATTTTTCAGGAACCTGTTTATTTTTCCTTTTCCTTCCTCTGAATTTTGTGTTTCAGTCTCATTAGTCCTCATGGATTTGAACTTTGCCTACCTTCATTCCTAATCTTGCAGGTTTTCAAGATATTGTAATTCTCCCCCAAACCCTATATAGGATGTTTGGTAATCTGTATTTTAGATCATTTTATAGGTTCTGGTTACTGATCAGCCAAGTGCTGGGTAGATTGCACGGACCCTTTACTGCAGACTTCAAAGAGAACCAGAAGAGTTTGTCCTCTCATGAAAGCAGATTTTTGCCAAATTATCCCTCAGGTTTGAATCTGAGAGATAGCTGTTTTCCCTTTTTTTTTTTCCTCTTTCCCTTCCAAATATTTCCTGCTGTTGTTTTTACTGTTCCTTGCTAAGAGGTAAGATTATAAACCAGTTTCCCCGTGGACAGGCATGGAAAAAGTCCCTGTACCCAAAGAGCAAAGACCCATTGACCCATGATGGGCCAGGTACTGTGCCTCCTCTATGGGCAGAGAAAATGCTTTGAGACCATCAAGCTAGCACAGTTAGTGGGTGCTAAATTAGCAAAATTAAAGGGTCTGGTTTTTCTGATGGCCTGAAGCAGTACACATCCTCCCACCACATAGTTGCTGTTAGAAGTGATTGATGCCCAAGTAGTAGTGGGAGAATGATTTCATCACAACTTTTTGGTGCTAAATTGTTTAGCTTTCCAAACTTTCTCTAAGCATTTTGGTCCCTGAGCAATGCACATGCTTCACCATAACTTTAATGCTATTTCTTGATAGGACACTTTGTAATAAAATCCTAAAAATGCATTTGCAAGTTGCAACCATATTTTTAAAGCAGAATAATCTTCCTCAGTTTTGTCTCCATGATGAAGCATCTGAGTTTATTTCATATATTTTGTTTTATGCAGCTTAACATAAGCAAAAGAAACCATTCCCCAAAACCTCACTTTTAAAGATATTTTGACGTGCAATTTACTGCAGTTATCTGATGGATTTCAGAATAAATATATGTCTTCTTGCCTTCCTAGAATACTATGTGTAATAGCTGTGGCTGTCTGTATTTTTCCACGTTGATAAGATGAAGAATGTAGAATTTCTGCAGTCTACATTTGTTTTTTGGGACAAAAAGGATAATACCTTTTCTGTAGCATTTGCTACTTGCCCTATGCTGCTTACAGCTTACCCCTTTTCTCTGCTGTTTGCTTGTTATTTGACCATATCCACAAGGCAGAATCTGTCAGTACCCAGATAATGCTGTCACTTCTGCAAACACATTTCCTTACTGACATTTTGGTATTGATAGGGAGTATAGCTGGAGCATCAGTGCAAACCTCTATGCCACATTGCTGCCTTGTTCTCCAGGTGGGGTGGAAATCATCTTGGGAGGAGGTGAGGAGAAGTCAGCTGCTTGTTTTATGAAGTGGGGTGAATTGCAGGTAGATATACTGCCAGCACTGGCAGAGCAAAGCCAGACTAACAAGCATTTGCAGATGGTTGAATCACAGAATCCCAGGGGTTGGAAGGGCCCTCCAGAGCTCCTGGGGTCCAACCCCCTGCCAAAGCAGCTCCCCAGCTCATACTGCACAGGTCGGTGTCCAGACGGGGCTGGAATCTCTCCAGAGAAGGAGACTCCACACCCCCTGGGCAGCCTGTCCCAGGGCTCCCTCACCCTCACTGGGGAAAAGTTCTTCCCCAGGTTGGTGTGGAACTTCCTGTGCTCCAACTTGCAGAAACCTTGAGAGCAGTAATAACCCTGAGGTATGCCCAGGAGGGATAACTTATAGCATATTAGACATGAGTAAGTAATGTTCCCACAAGCATGTGGGTTTCATCATGATATTTCAGTTCATGGTGGAATAGGGGAGTGAGTTCCAGTAAAAACCCAAGATCTTATGTTCCTATGTACTCTTAGGAGTACCCTCTGTACTACGGGTTTCACTCATGCCATTGCTCCCCTTGCAGTAAGCTGCTATTTCCCCCAAGAAAGACTGGAAGGATCTGGACTCTTAGTGAACCACTCATAGCTGTGCTTTGATAGATTCAGGAGACCTCATGATGATTGCAAGATGGAAATTTACAGTGCTGATTTACCCATTTGAATAAAACTGGCTGTATCCACTTATTCACCTGAGGCCACACTAAGGGAAGCCCAAACATCACAGTGCTCAAAGGGCATTACAGAAAGACAGCATTTCTAAACTCCAAACACAGTAGTACCTCTAAAATGCCTTTGTCAGGGTCTGAATTTCTTCCAGAATTAGTATTTGTATGAACATCTTGTAAAATGGCTCTTTCTGATGCAACATTGTGTTATGATCTCCCTTGTCTTCAATTTCACCTCCAGAATTTTGGGACAATTCCTAGGGGCATTGCCAGGGAACTAAAAACTGTCAATTTTTCAGTTTTACACAGGTTGATTTAAAGCCAAATCTAACAAGCAGACTTTCATGAGCTTTCAGCTGTACCCCTCAGAGTGTAAGGTAAGCAGCATGGGCAGACCTAACCAAGCCAATGGAAACCAGTACACAAGAATAACTGTATTTAAGCTCAACAATTTTTTGTTAATGGGAATGAAACCCTTAAGAAGCAAAATTCCTCTGTTACCTTTAAAACTACTTTGAAAGTGCAGATCTGCACTGTTTCTGTACTAGGGAAGTGCTCTAAATATAAGCATAACCCAAAGTTACTATCCAAGTTGATTTACTTAAACTATTGCAAATGCCTTTGTGCACACTGTTACATAAAGGTAAACCTTGCATATATTGCTACAGCTTAAATTGATTTCTTTCTGAATTAAGCCAAATTGAAATAGGCCATGTTCAAATTGATTTAAGATTGTCCACGTGGATTTGTGGTGCTGTGACTAAATTGATTTAAGAACCTTCCTTCAACTAAACGAGTGCAGCTTTTATTACAGTGGGTCTGAAGTGTCTTGAGATCCAGGGCTACAATTCAGTTTTTCATTGAGTATGCAAAGAATCCCACTTGGTTGGCAATACAAGTATGAGTTTGCCCTCCAATGGTCTGAAGTCTTCCATAAGTGCATGTCCTCATGACATTTTCAGGGATTTTGTGTTCTGATTGAAAGAGAAATACAGTATATATATATATATATATATATATATATATACTATAGAATATATATATACAATATACAAAATACAATATATATAGAAAATGTAATCTTAGAGCTTTGAGTGCTGCACCTTTTAATTAGCAATCAAATGACCATCAAATATCACAGAGAGGATGCACAACTTTAATGTACATGTAGATAGGGAGGTTTAGATTGGATATTAGGGGGAAGTTTTTTCCAGAGAGAGTGGTGAGGGGCTGGAAGGGGCTGCCCAGAGTGGGGGTGGGTGCCCCGTCCCTGGGGGTGTTCAAGGCCAGGTTGGATGGGGCCCTGGGCAACCTTGTGTAGCTCCAGGCCTGAGGTTGGTGTCCCTGCCTGTGGCAGGGGGTTGGAGCTCTATGATCCTTGAAGTCCCTTCCAACCCTTGCCATTCTATGATATGTTCAGACTAAGGACCCAAGCTACCTCTTTAATTATGTATTCTGAATACACACAGGTCATTTAAGTTTCTTTTACTTTGTTGTACTGTAAGGGGAAATGCTCCCAGTTTAATTGTATCCCATTGATTTTTTTTTTTTAGCTTTTGTGAATTAAGCCTTGTTTGGCATAATGAAACTTTTGTTTTCTTCAGTTCTTCTATATTGTCTCTTTTAAAAAATTCACCATTTACTCCTTTGCACCCAGCAAAAATCTTTCCTTAAAAATGAGGAAAGCACAATGCCCTCTATTTCTGAAATCATTAGAATTGACTTTTAGACAATCAATGTGTTAAATGATGTAATTATCCAATGGTCCTTTCCCCATTTAAACCAGTTTGAAAGTTAAAGGTTTGTTTTAGATCAATCCCACACCACTTTGTGTGCAAATTGCACAACTGCCTTTTCCTTAACTTATCTCACAAATCCAATTCAATAGAGGCATGTCCATGTAAAATGGTTCTCTGATAATGAGTAATTCTGAGTGGGAATACTAACTTGTCTAAAGATGGGCAAAAAACATGACTCCTGAATATAACATATTTAAGCCAGACCCAAGTAAGACAGATGTTCCTGGCGACGACCTCTTTGATTTAGGAGTTTCCCTTTGTAGGTGTAGGACACCTTTATTGGGGTGGTCTCAGGCTCCAGAGCAGACTTTTTAGTGCAGGCTCAGCACCTGCAGTTGATTTCCACATATGATAACGTAAATGTCACCCTCAGGGTCATTTGCATCCTTGACAGAAGCTCACTGCTCTTGTCAGAAAGTTGCTTGGGACATGACACAGCTGCCCCCAAGACACAATTCAGGCATCCCCAGGGAAGCCACAAGTGCCAGGCCCATGAGACACCAGGTGCCATCCTGAGAAGCACCTGGAGGGCATGTGGCACTTGTGAAATAACACTGGATGCTTGTGTTTTGGCTGCAGAGAGCAAACACCTGCTGCTGATGGTCCTGGCTGTTCTGCTACAGCGTCTCATCGGTGAGGTGGTACACTGCTGCTACAGAATGAATGCAGGAACCTGTGGGGGAAGCCACCATCAGAAATGACATTTTTGGTACTCTCCTGGTTTTGGCCAGGACACAGTTAACTTCCCCAGCAACCAGCATAGGTGAGCAGAGCTGGCCCAGGGTGTTTTCCACACCCGGATATGAGGCCTGTAAAAGAGGCTGGTTGGGGATGGGAGGGTTCATGTGGCTCTGGGACAGGCAGAGTGCAGTCAGGTGTCAGGTCGGTTGTCTGGTTGGTGCAGTGCTCTGTGTTGCTCTGTGTTACCCCCTCCTTGGGTTGGTAAAGTGCTCCATGTTATTACTGTGTATGTATTCTGCCACGGGCTCTGTTGTTCCCCTGGCTGTGCTGTGTCAGTAACTCTCCTTATCCCATTGTGCTGGGCTTTGTCTGTTTGTCCTCCCTGGGGGAGGATTATGGTGCTTAGCCACTGCCTAGGGCTGAACCATGGCAGGTACAAATCAATGTACCTAGTGTGTGCACCAATGTGTCTAGACCAGCTGCCTCTCATCCTTTAAGTCATACTTGAGTGCTGTGTCCTAGTCAGCTACCTTTCTTTGCCATAGCTCACTGGGGAATGACACTGAAGTAGACAATGGCAGGTTTTGCTGGTCTTTTCTCTCCCACTTCCATACTTCCAGGTCCATCTTTACTGTTGCTGTGTAATCTTTTAGAGCTAAACCTCCCCTGGCTTGAAGGAGGTCCCAGTCTAGTCCAGGCTGCTGCTGTGCAAGTGGCAATAGGACCATTGCACTGTGAAGGCCACGTTTCATGGTGGGCTCTACCTGTGTGCACAGGCAGAGTCTTTAGTGCAGTGCAATGCTTGGCCTGAAGAGAAGATTTGTTCCTATCTTAATACCTAAAACAATGCCTCAGACTGCTTTAGATGATGGGGAGTTGTCTATTGATTTTGAGTTACAAAAACACATGGTGCTAATTGTGTTTGGGTTTGTGTGTTTAGATTGAAATGTGAATTGTCTCTTTCCTAGCATTTCTCTGTTGACCAAAGGGAACAATGTTCACACTGTGTCAGATGCATGGTCAAGGGTATATCTAGAAGAATATGGAAACAAAGGCTTCCATAGCTTCTTTAGTTCTTAGACTAACAAAGGCTCAGGCCTGCAGAATACTCTTGCCCACTTGGCTTTGCAGAGTTGTGTACAAAACTGGACCCCTACCTACCAGAATATACTTTACAGAGTTGTGTCTGAGCTGTTGTGTACTGAAAAGGTAGATCCTTTGCATGGTACCTAAAGTGAAGTATAATGAGAGTCTCAACTTCTGTATTTCTTCCCTGGCCTTCTGTATACACTTACTGCAAAATCCTAAAATTGCAATAAAATCCTGCCCCACTTTAATAGATATATTAATTATATTTCTCCCCCTTAATGGGCTGCTCACTTTATGGTTTGGGGACACAAAAGTAAATTTTAAAATCAATTATACAATTACATATGTAGCAATAACAGAGCACAGAGCTAATCGTCTTTGGGTCAGGACTATAACCTTCTCATAATGTGGGTTTCATTAGGGTAAGGTCTATTATTGCAAAGAATTACAGAAATAATGGGAGTGGGTGTATTCAGCAAGAAATAACAAATGAGGGTCTTTCCTAGATAAGAGAAGCTGTTTGCTGGCTGCAGTGTGATAGCAGGCCCCTATAGTGTATGTAAATTGATAGGGTCAACTTCCCTTGGTGTATGCAATGCACAGTGTACAAGAATTAATTTCTGTATCGTTCTGGAGAATGGCAGGAGGAGGGCTTCCAATTATCACTCATCATTGGATACAACCCAGCTGAACTGCAGAGCCAAGTGTATGAAAAAGACTGCAAGGAGCCATGTGAAATGGGTTAAACCCTCCTAGTATAGCACACTCTGAGCCATTATTTGTCTAATGTCTTCTGCTATCTATAGGGTTTGCAGTGGAAATGATAGCTGCCTCTGGGCATTGTCTTAGGTATGCCTTTGGAGAATATGTTTGATAATATTTGCCAAAAAAAAAATTGCACATCACTGGCAAATATTCACCTTTCTCATATGTGAACTTGGTTTTAATACTGCTGGTAAGGTAAATTTTACACTGACTTTGTTTCACAGTGGGAAGATGATCTTTAAGCCAGGTGAGGGATGTGCTCTTCAAAGCATATGAACATTAAAACCTCAACACTTTTGATTCTAAATATGGGAGATTAGTGTTTATATATCTTTGAGGTTCTGAAAGCAGAAAGTTAATGATTCTACACATCACAGATGGGCTGACAATTTTACACTCAGCAGTTTGCCCAACACCCGACCTACAAGTCAAGGTTCTGGTAACCCTTGGACTGTGCAGCTTCAAAGTGGATCGCTACCTCCTCCTGGTGTACCTAGCCCTGATGTGGAAGGGGATGGGGAGGCAAAAGCTCTCCCTTTTTCAGATAAAGGACAGCATAGCAGGGGGAGGTGAGGAAAACATGGTCTCCTTTACGTAGCTTATGCCATCCCCAGCTCCTTGCGATACCTGTGTGAGGTTGAGATGCCATGTTGCTGTGTTGGGCACTCTGTGGGATGAGAGCTACTCAGCCCTACTTACAGCACTGAGTCAGTCACTGTGACACATTTCAGAAGCTTCTTTAAACATGGATTACAGCATGTTGTAAAAATACCATGGATATAAACAAGGAGAAGTTTAATTTAATAGGGCTTCCTATGAAATTCCTTGTCTTACCTTCCTTCTTTGACCTGATGGAATGCCACTGCTTGGTTGTTACCTGCACCATTTGTTAGTGTTGCCTCAGAGCAGCATGCACAGCAAAAGTTTGATTTCATACTGAAAGTAGTTTTTTAAAAAGGCTCCTGATTCTTAGACAACTTTAGGAGCAGTATGCTGAAGTGATGGCTTGAAATAATGTTTCTGGGACTGGATTCCCTTTTGCTTTGTAAATTATTTTCACTTTTAAGTGGGTAATTAATGACAAAAGAAGAGCCTGTATAGAATGTTTTTTTGCATTTTTGGCAAATTTCCCTTCCTTCTCAAATGACCAAACCCAATGCTTGGCCCTTGGCTGCCACCCCAGTCCATTCCCTTGGACTGGTAGCAGTGTACCTCCAGAGCAGGCATAGGCAGCAGAGGTGGGTGAGCAGGCAGCTCATCTTCCACACGGGTGGACATGGGATTCCTTGGAAGGTATTCCTGAGAGATAAATGAGAAAGCCAGGTTACTGTCAGCAAAATGAATTTTGCTCTTGAGATCTCTGACTTCCAATGGGAAAAATAAAAGTGATCTCCAAACAGGACAATGACCTAGAGATCTGTATTCCCCTGCAGATGTTTGAGTCTTGAGCTTTCCCTCCTGTACCTGTAGACAGGCTGGTTTTGCCTTACTGACAACATGTTAGGGCTGGGGCTGGAGCTGCACACCGTTTGGGGTTGAAGCCTTCAGGCAGAGTTGCAGGCACAATGTGAGCATTGGGTTGTTCACACCCCATGCATCGCGGGCAGTGCCTGGCAGTGCAAAACACCTGCTTGTGTTTTGCCTCCCCCCATTTCCTGTGGAGACCTGAAAGAGCAGTAAGACTGAAGACTGTAGGAACATGCAGGGGTGTGTAGAATACCTATTTTCACCTGAGGCCAAACGTGAGAAGTTCACATGCTAACTTCTGAATATAGTTCTATTGGAAAGTAGGTCAGCCAGTCCTGATGAAGGGCCGGGAGCATCTCCCCTGTGAGGAAAGGCTGAGAGAGCTGAGGCTGTTCAGCCTGGAGAAAAGAAGACTGAGGGGGGACCTAATCAATGTTTATCAATATCTGAAGTATGGGGTGCAGGGGGAATTGGCCAGCCCCTTTTCAGTGTCTGTGGGGACAGGACAAGGGGCAATGGCTGCAAGTTGGAGCACAGGAAGTTCCCCACCAATCTGGGGAAGAACTTTTCCCCAGTGAGGGAGCCCTGGGACAGGCTGCCCAGGGGGTGTGGAGTCTCCTTCTCTGGAGAGATTCCAGCCCCATCTGGACACCGACCTGTGTGACCTGTCCTAGGGACCCTGCTTTGGCAGGGGGTTGGACCTGATGAGCTCTCGAGGTCCCTTCCAGCACCTGTGATTCTGTGGTTCTGTGACTGTGATTTTAGTCATTGCCCGCCAAATCAATTGCAAATGACAGAAACCCAACTCTGGATGTGGTAGCCTCCAGAGCAGCAAAATGTGAAACAAGAAGGACATAATCTCATGCTGTTTTTACTTTCTTTCTTAGTCTGAATGTTTATGATATTTATTTATTGTACTTCGGGTAAGACAGTGGCAATGGTTATATATCTGACCAGAGTGGATTAGATCAAAAGCCCATCTAGCTAATGTCCCATCTCTGGACACAGCGTCTAAGGAAGAGGATAAAAGAGGGCAATGACAATGTGCTAGCACATTAGGAAATAGGGCTGCCATCCAGATCTGACTTAGGTACTTGTCATGCCAGAGGTGGTATCTTTGGGCTTAATATCCTCAGCAATTACTTTTTATTCCATAAAGTTGCCCAGTCTTCTACTATTCAGTATGACGTATGATCTAGTGGGATGCTATAAGAAGGCTTGGCTCCTGTGGAAAAAGAAAGTAGTTAGGCATTGTAAAAACCTTGTTTCTGAGGATATAGGCACAAAAGGCCAACACAGGGGTCAGGTGAGGTGTCTCTTCTTGTGAGCTTCTTCTGAACATAGTCCTTTCTGATGGTGACTTCAGCAGCAGAGGACAGGGCACACGTCTGTTGGCGCTGACTTCAGAGCAGATGAATTCTTTGCAGCTGCCAAGGTAAGGAGTATGTATGAATTTAGATTCCTCTGGTGATTTATGTTTGGCTGCCTTGGGCTGCTTTTCAGAGCGATGGCAAAAGGCATATCCTCTATTGTATCATGATCCATCTGCTAACCGTCAAGTCTCTCATTTGATATGTGGTGTGTTACAGCACCTCCCTGAACTAGGTGAAAGGATGCTCTTAATCTGGCAAAACAAGCTATTCTCCCAGTCTTGGAAAGAGCTGAAGTTTTAAAGATGAAATGTGAGTAAATAAATATTTAAAAAGCAAAGCATTTTAAGGACTTAGAAATGTTAGGTTCAGCAAATAAAAATACCTTTCTATAATGGAGTTTTATTCAATATCTGTATATGACACTGTCCATATTCGTAGCACACCTGTAATGAGATGCATAATTTAGTTTTCTCTCATATATCTGGTTGAATCTGGACCTAAGTTGTTAACTTTCTAATGAATGGGTTTTAATTTTGAATCTGAGGCCATAACAAACAGCAGCTCTTTGCTCATCAAATGCAATAGATTAAATGAAATTTAATGATGTGATCCTAGCTGTTCAGAGCAGTAGCCTTCAGTGTTTTTTAATAAGGGAAAATTTAAGATGCACCTGACATTTGCAGGTCTTTTAGCCTGATAACTATCTGGAAACGACTTACTGAAACCACCTTAGCTATAAATGCAGCAAGAGTCGCTAAATACAGGGGTTTAGAAAGTTTAATATAACTTAATCCTGCCATCTTTTTATAACATCCTAAAATACTTTGCAACATAGAGTCCAGGGTTTTCTTTTCTTAAAACCCTATTATGAAGAAAGTTAATTTCACTTTAAAGTCAGAGGCCTAACCTACCCGGCTGCATTACCAGGCCTCTGACAGGCCTATTCAGCTAGGCCCCGCTGATATGTTGTAGAGATTTGAAAGTAAAGAATTGCAAGAAGTGCAATTTAATCCCAAAGTCATTACCTAAATGCTGAGATAGGATGGGGATTACCACCAATGTAAATGAGATATGAGACAGCCAATGGATTAGGGGACCCTTTCTTTAGGATGACTTCAGCAAATAGGCTCAGATAAGGAAATCTTTGTAATTACATGGAGCTACACTGGTCAATTCTGACTTTTAAATACTGAGGCGCTGGAGAAAAGGAAAAAAAAAACCCTACATATGTTATTCTGTGCAATATTAAGTAATTCCTTTCTAATTCTACACAATCAATAGAAGAACATCATGCCAAATGAAAAGATGAGGGCTGCCTACATGTCCTTTTGTGACTGGTATCATTCCATCATTTTTGGTAATATCATTTCCAAATTAAATTTTATGGTCCATTACATACTAGCTCAAACACTTTTCTAATGGAATCTTAAATGGAACTGACTTGCTTTGCGTGGGGTTTGTCTCTCAGTTAAGATGTTATTTAGTTCTAATTATCAGATAATGAACTCAGGAAATTTAATTTTTAATATTTATATGTCAAAAGTCCATTGTACTTTGGTTAAAGGCTTTAAATTAAAAATTAACATGGACAGAATACTAATTGAATATTTTTCCTATCTATAAGAGTGAGAAATGAGTTACATAGTTCCCAGATTAGCTTGTTACACTGCAACTGTTTACTTAAAAACTTAATTTAGTCCTCAGAAATAAATCACAAATAAGGAGACCCAGGAAAATGAACCTGAGAGACTTTAGGTATACAAGCTTAAAGAGCATCGTACCTTTATATGCATTGTCTCAGCTTTGTATCTATAAGGCATCATTCAGATGTACATGTATATTTGCTGCATATGTAAATGCCTGTGCATAGACATGATTTCCAGATTATAAGAGTTCTTTTTAGGGGTGTTCTTTCCATTTACACTTTCTCTCTTTGTTCACTTTCACTCCTCATTTCCTTCTGAACAAAAAAAGTAACCCAAACATTTCTTTCATTATCCTTCCACTTTTCAGTGCAAGATGTCTGAGGAAAATAACTGCAGGAATGAGAAAGGGATATTTCTTTAGACTTAAACATTTCAACAGGTGTCTGTGCACTTGTATGTCCTTAATTTGCCTTTCTGGTCTTTCTGATGTTGTCTTGAGGTTATTGGGCTACACTGGAACTGGTGAAAACTGGGTTCAATTCTTACCTCTGCTGCTGTCTACTTGGATGACCAGGGGTAAAGTTCTGTAAAATGTGAGGCTGAGAAAGGACTGTTTCCATGCCTTAGTATTGTAGCCTCTGCAAACCATGTATAATGTGTATGGAGAGCCTCTGCAAACCATGTATAATGTGTATGGAGAGCAAACTCATCAGAACAGATCCACACCAGAGAGCATGCAGCCTGCGTTAAATGGAAGAAAGCCCAGAGAGTGAAGGTGAGTAGTAAACTTGCCTACAGCAGTGTTTAGGTCTTTTTTATTCCCTTTGCTAAAGAATGACTAATCTGGAGGTGATTTTTGTCCAAAACTTCAATTTCTTCTCAAGAAAAGGAGCAGGAGGAACAAGCTTTAAAAATTATTTTCACTCTAACCTGGAGTATGTATTAGCTCCCTTGGGGTTTTTTTGTAGCTGCTTAGTAGAGTACCTGGAGCAGGTTTCTCAGAAAGTTAATAGAGTATTCATCCTTAGAGAAACTCAAAACTTCCCCAGACAGGGCCCTGAACAACATGCTCAAACTTTACAGCCAGCCCTGCTTTGAGCAAGATGTTGGAGCAGGTGACCTCCAAAGGTCCCTTTCCAAGAAAAGTTATTCTGTGATTCAGTTATTTGGGTCCTAAAATTGTTCCAATTTGTTAACTGGTGGGATGTAGACATATATCAGTAACAGATCCTTTTAAATCTCACTTTCAAGAAAGCTGGGTGTAAATAATGTTTTCCAATGGTATTTACCTAGATATGTATATCTAAATTGGATCTGGTGTGGTTAGTAGGACACATGAGTGCAGATGATGTATCACTTTCCTTGAAAGAAATTGTCATTTAGGTGTCAATCATGACTAAATTCCCATCTAAACTCTCTGTATCTCCGATTTACCAAACCAGGTTTGAGAACTTCTGTCAAAGAAAGAAACCCAAGCCAAACAGTTCTTCTCCACTTCCTGTTCCTATGACATTATCAACAGGAGAAATCTGCTCAATCAGATTTTGCTGCCAGAATCTCCAAGTGTGAGCTTATGATCGCTCCAGTTTCTTTACTGGAGTTAGTTTTGATTCATAGGCCTGGATCTGGGATTTCAGGTTTCATCCACATGAGCTTTGAAATTGTTATTGGAAGAGGTTGTTATGGAAAAAGGTGCTTTCCATGGGTTGACTCCAGACTCTATTTGCTAACGTGGCCTGGGGGCATGCCCAACTACAAGCCATTTGTTGTTTCTGAGCCCTTCATCCACCTTGCCTCTTCTGGAATAATCATAGAATCCCAGACTGGTCTGGGTTGGAAGGGACCCCAAGGAGCACAGGGCTCCAACCCACCTGCCACAGGCAGGGACACCAACCTCAGGCCTGGAGCTACACAAGGTTGCCCAGAGCCCCATCCAACCTGGCCTTAAACACCCCCAGGGATGGGGCACCCACCCCCTCTCTGGGCAGCCTGTTCCAGCCCCTCACCACTCTCTCTGGAAAAAACTTCCCTCTAATATCCAATCTAAACCTTTCTTCCTTCAGCTTTAATCCATCCCCCTTGTCCTGCCAGTCTCTGCCCTTTGAACAAGTTGATTCCCCTCCTGTGTCTCTGCTCCCTTCAGGGACTGACAGGCTGCAATGAGGTCCCCCCCCACAGCCTTCTCTGTCCCCCTGCAGCCTTCTCTAAGGAGAGAAGCATGCACTGAAGGAGCCAGCCCTTAGTCTGCCCATGCCTTTGCATTTGTTGGTATCAAAGCTTTCTGACAGGAGGGAACCTGTCATCTTTTCTGACATCCTAAGTGTAAAAGCAAAGGGCATAATTCACAGATTGACACTCACCTACCCTGCAGGTAAGCACACCTACAGGGCACCACAAGCTCTGGACACGTAAGAAATCATAATCAATAGGCTTGACCTAAAAGGCAGTGGTTTTGGTTGGACCAGCAGTTGGTTCAGAGAAAGACGAGGATAATTAATGACTCATTTTCTGCTTCAGACCCCACAACCTGAATGCTACCCTATCCCTCTTCTGTGAATAAAAACAGGGGGCTTGCAAGGAGGGAAGACAAGAAGGGAAGCCCTTGTTTCTGCATGAAGCTTCACACATACAAATACGCTGTACAAGTGTAGAGCTGAGGTCTGTGTGAAGCACAACAGTGCAGGACTGTATGTTATCTGCTGACAAGGAAATACACCATCCTTCAGCTGGTGAACTGCTATATTATTCATAGAAAACAATGCTCAGACTTACATATATACACTACAAGCTGGAGTCATCACAAGGGTCAGATAGTATGGTCTGCTCAGAAACTGCCAGCCCAGAGGGAGACCATCTGCCCATGGTGAGAGAGCACTGTTGGAAAGAGGAGTCTGCTAAGTCTCTCCCACCAGTGCAATGTGGTGTCACCCTGGTTACTGGGAAATCATGGTTTGGAGAATGTCTTTACCAAAACCTGCAGCTGCAGAGAGCATGAAGGGATTCCAGCTGATGTCCAGGCAACAGAATATAACTGAGGGTAGGGCTGCCACCACCTTCAGTGTAGCCCTGGCTCCCCAAACCCATGCCACATGCTTTCCCTTCGTACCAGCCTGTGGTAGCCCTCTCAGAAGCTCCTCCACAGAATCACAGAATCACAGAATCACGGGGGTTGGAAGGGCCCTCCAGAGCTCCTGGAGTCCAACCCCCTGCCAAAGCAGCTCCCCAGCTCATACTGCACAGGTCGGTGTCCAGACGGGGCTGGAATCTCTCCAGAGAAGGAGACTCCACACCCCCTGGGCAGCCTGTCCCAGGGCTCCCTCACCCTCACTGGGGAAAAGTTCTTCCCCAGGTTGGTGTGGAACTTCCTGTGCTCCAACTTGCAGCCATTGCCCCTTGTCCTGTCCCCACAGACACTGAAAAGGGGCTGGCCATTTCCCCCTGCATCCCATAGTTAAGATATTTATAAACACTGGTTAGGTCCCCCCTCAGTCTTCTTCTCTCCAGGCTGAACAGCCCCAGCTCTCTCAGCCTTTCCTCACAGTGGAGATGCTCCAGGCCCTTCATCATCTCCTCAGCCTCCTCTGGACTCTCTCCAGGAGATCCTTGTCCTTTTGATCCCAGGGAGCCCAGCACTGGACACAACACTCCAGGTGGGGCCTGACCAGGGCAGAGCAGAGGGGGAGGATCCCCTCCTGTGACCTGCTGCCCACACTCCTCCTGATGCATCCCAGGATCCCATTGTCTCTCTCAGCCCCAGGGCACACTGCTGGCTCATGGCCACCCTGTCACCCCCCAGCACCCCCAGGTCCTTCTCCACAGAGCTGCTCTCCAGCAGGTCACCCCCAGCCTGTCCTGATCCATGTGGTTGTTCCTCCCCAGGTGCCAGACTCTCCACTTGCTTTTGTTGAATTCCATCTGAATTTCATCTCTCCACAATGCACAAGGTGTACTGGGATGGAAGGATTATGCATTATGAATCAGTCCTAGGTGTTATCATCAGCTGGTGAAAAAAGCCCAGCAAGAGGAGGACCCATGAGGAAATATTTGTACTATATGTTAATTATATTTAGTTTGCATGTGCTCACTGCTCAGAAGCACATCACCCTGAATAAATTCATATTGGAAGAATGGAGAAACATGAAAAAGGAGCAACCTATTCTCTCTGCTCATGAAGGCTGCAGTCAGATTTCCTCTCATTCTTTCACTAAGCACATTTCTTATGTCTAATTTCATTCCAAAGTAAATAAAGAAAGCATCTGGAGACATATGTTACCTCTGGACAGATAGGTTGGGTTGGTTTTTTTTTAATTGAGTGTATATGCATACATGGGGGTGGGTGTGTTTCTAATGCAGCTGGTATAATAGAGCTTGCACATTCATTTTTGCTTTTTAATTGAATAGTAAATTAATTTGATTAATAAAAATCCCGGGTAGCTATTGAATGTGAATTAAAGACAGGCTAAGCTTATAAATACCATATCTCTCAAACTAGCAGTTTTGCAAAGCTTCTTCTAATTTTCCTTCTCCTTTTATTTCCTTCAGTCTGTAGTGGTGGCGCTAATGTGGCTGTGCATCCACACTAGTGGATGCTCTTCTTAAATGTTTATTTCTGTTCTCAATGGCTAGTTGAATCATTGCCAGCTAGGATATCTCCCAATCTTTTCGTGCTGTTTCTCAGTCTATTTTAATAGTATACTGTACTCTTCTGAGCATATCTAATATCACACCATTGAAATGACTGATCTTTAAATAATACCTGGCAAATATCAGATACCTGAATTGAAAGTCTAAGCCTGTATGATTAATTTTTTTCCATCTTTAGAGAGAGCTATTCTTTTTATTTTGGTTCTATTTTCCTCTTCTTTTAATACATACATTATCTTGCCTCCACAGTGCTTCAACTGAACCTAGGAAACGTCTCAAGACCTTGGAAGCAGGACCCAGCTGGATTGTTTTTAGTGACAGGTAAATAAGAGGCTTTCTTCTTCATAAAAGTTTGATCTGGGAAGAGTAATGAGAGGCTCCATCAATGAGACAGGGCAACCCAAAATAAGAACAGGAAATTGGGGATTGATTGGATTATCAAGTTGGGGAACATACATGGCATATCTTTGTCTATGAAAACACCTGTGTGAAACCTTGTTTCTTTCTTTGCTCTTTTAATATAAAGCTTTATTGATCCTTTGTGCATGGATCTTTTGATCTAATATCTCTTGAAATTTCACTTCTCTGATTTGTGGTGTAAACTGGTATCTGCAGGAGAGCCCTTCTGTGTGTAGCAATACATTTGAGTCACTCCAAGGCCAAGATATATGATTTAACAAACCAGCAAATTATCTTTCCATTTCTAACTGATTTAAAGACAATTGCCTTACTGTTGCTTCAGAGGAGGGTGGGTCTTTCACTGTCACAAGGTCACTTTGCAAGTTTTAATTGCTGGGTGCTGTTCTGTCCTTTCATGGCTTTCTAAGTGATAAATAGCTCATCGGTTCAAAAGCTAGTCTATATAAACAAGCTTATCTCTGCCCATAGTCTTTAATGAAAAATGAGTTGTGAGTATCACTGTTAATCATGGTAATTGTTAATGTTAAGAGGGCTGGTATTATGAGTTTTCCTATTAGGCTTCCAATTCGTTATATAAAATGAGCAATCTAGTAGCCATCTATAGCATTCTAATTTTAATTATCTAGTGGCTGCATTTCAGGCCACCCTTTCTTTACTGAGATTAACAAAACCTTTAATACCATAACCAGTGTCTTTTGGTGTAATTGGGTGAAGCTACTTGCAACGCTCAATATACAGTCACATCATTGCAGATCAACTCAGCACACTGATATGCTTCCTTCTAGCAAACACTCTCTGTTGGTTTGATTTAGTTTACCTGGCTTACACTGGCAATTTTACATGTGGGTTTTTTTTTCAGCTCTATATTAAAACACCCCCACATTTTAGCTGTGTAAAATACAGAACATGCAAGGAGAAAAAGATCACAAGGGAAGACTTCAGGGCTCTGTGAAGCCAGGACTCTGTGAAGAAGTTAAAGTGTGAAAAACAAAAGGACAGAGGAACAACAGACTTAAAACCCATCCTGAAACTTCAGACATTTCCTTAGACAACCAACAGTACTGTTTGAAAGAATTATGAACTATAGTATCCAGACAGCAACTCCTAAAAGTCCACCACACCACATATGGCTGCTTCAGCTTTGTAAAATGAGGTACATAGGAATGTATCTTCTCTCCATCATTTGAGATAGAAGTATTCATTCTATCAGCATCACACCCAATTAAATGAATCAAGAGGGAGAGCTGCTTTGGTGGCTAAAGTGGCTGGTAACACTAAAAGGCTAAATGGGAGTGGCATTTCCCCTTTTCTTGTTTTATATTTACATTATATATTATGGCACAATAAAGTTCTACTTATGGAAATGCAAAGGATGTGGATGACATTTACAGATGTGTGAAAGAACAATTTATTCTATCTCTAAAAGAAGTGCAAGGTTTCTGCCAGGCTCATGGTTCTGCTGGAAAGGTTAAAAAAAGGGTACAGAAAGGAATAGGTTATGGAATTCCCTGGACAGAACTATTATGTTATTAAGAACTTCTTCCACACACAAACACACATAGGGCTGTTTATCATGGGAGGGAACAGAAAGACATATGGGAGCTGGACATCACACCACCAGCAGTGGCACTGGGGCAGTGAGATGTTTATGGATATTCCCATCATACTTTGCTGATACAAGCTGCCAGGAAGGGCTCCTAGGAGTGAATACACTTAAATAGCTTCTCTAATAGCACTAACTGTTCTAGTACAGGTGAGCTGTTAACTATCTTTGCCTTTTGTACAGTTTAAGTTATCATTGACTCAGTCATCAGAAGGCTGTTTTGACTTTGATGTTTGAAGTTGAATGATATTCTTTGTTCTGACATCAAGAACCAGTTTCACTCCTATTATTTCTTGGCTACAGTTAGCAATAAGTATATATTTATCACTTCTCAATGCTGGATTAGTTTAGCTCATAGAATAAGGACTCTCAAATACTGACTAAGGGTTCTTTGGTGCTGTATTTGTTATTGTCTCGTCACAGCAAAAGTAATTTTTGTTGATTATGAGTGAAATTCAAATGATGGCACAGGAAATTAAAGATGCTCTGGAATTTGCAGCCCTCCCTTACTTGTTGTGTTCTAAGTTTTACAGGCTGCAGGGTAAGCTGAGTCCTACTTGTACTTCTGGGGATATGGCTGTGTGGGAGGGTAGAAATGACTGCAGCTCACCACAAAGATCTGGTTCTTCTAGTGTTCTCACTCTACACCAGCACTGGAGGAAGTCTAAAGGGGACAGTGGGATTACTTCTGACTTATTACAGTGCAAGTAAGAAACAACTCTGCTGTATTTAATGTTGTTGGTAGATGTTCAATACATCTGTTTAATACTCCAAGCATGACCTCCAGGGAGAAGTTCATTAGCTGCACACTGAAATAAGGCCTGACCCCAGGCAGAATGGGAAAGGACTTGGTGTTATGCAGCTCCTGTCAGTCCCAGAGTGCTTGTCAAGGTTATGAGTTAAAGATTGATAGTGTAGTGACTCCACACGCATTTATATGAGAGGGGAGAGGTCACAAACAGGCTCTGGATGTTAGCTCCTCTGTTACAAAGAGAGTGGAATACTGGCCAGAATGCAAGAGTAGTTGTCCTTCTCTTTTCAAGAAGTGAAATCTGTCTATTGGAATACTTCTTCCACCTAGCAATATGCTTCAAACTCTTAATTAACTTAGTTATACATCTCCAGGTACAGCTTCCACTGCTCTGCAGGAACAGATGGAGCTCTACAAGTAGCTAATTAAGCTGTTTAATATTCTTACAGATATCACAGGCAGGCCATCTACAGAAAGGCCACATAAAACCTAGGAATGAACTCATGATGTGTCTGCTACATCATAGGCATAATAACAGTGTATTCTTCTGCTGGATTGCTATTGCACAGTTTCTTTTGCAAACAGCCAAGAGGGAATGCATTGCATGTTAGCAACATGCAGTGAATTTGGGTGGTAAAAAGAATTTTGTCCAAGGTATAGATGACCATATCCATTTCATAGCACTCACTGTGAGAGACTAACATTCTGGTAAGTTTATTTGATTTTAGGTCAACTGTACCTCTTTTTAAACTATTTTGATTCATGTCCTTGATTATTTTAAATTTACAGTTGATCAGATGTCAATATATCTTGATCATGGAAGTCTGTCATCACACATTTTGTCTTATGTCACTGTTTGTCTTCAAGATTGCTTGTGACACAGTTTTAAAGAAATATTAGCCAGATTCCTTGTGCACTATTCATCCAAATCTGCCAATCCTTTTTTCTTGCTTGGTGGTAATGATGGCCTTCCACTCTTCTTCTCCCTGGGTATTGTACAGAGCAATCATTTTCCCAGTATATTTCTGATTGGTTTTGGTTTTTTTTTTTAATGTAGCAGAAACCAGCAAAATGAGCCAACTTTACTAAATCAGTTGTCTGCACCTACCTCTTCTCTGATTTAAAGAGGGATATTTTCTTCTTCTTCTTCTTCTTCTTCTCTATATGTCTTTCTTTTTTATAGCAGTAGAGATGGCCTGTTTTCACCAGGTAGAAATCTCAGAAGGTCATAATTGTAGGACACATACATATTTTTGGGACACAAAATGTTGTAATGTTTTTTCATTGAGGAAGGTGGTCATGAAAAAGTGTTTCTGGCTGTTAACAGAATGAAGAGCATTAAAGGGTCTCTTAGTTTACTAAATCAAATCCCATCCTGGTCCCATGTCATAGTGTCAACTGCACTGAGCTCTATTTTAGAAGTGGCTGCTTTTTTTAGCTCTAATGTCCAACCAGTGAATGCCCAACCAGTGAATGCCCAGCAACCATGTATTTTATCTCTGTCTTTCATTACTACCCTGCATACAATAATATTCTTTAGTCTCCTTTTCTTCCCTTTCATCACCCTGGAAAGAAGGATGTTTGGATTTTTCCTGGATAAGATTGACCAGAACTCTATATCATGCTTCCATTTATGTGGTGTACCATCTCATAGGCCACACAACAAGGACTGTAGGCATTCCTACTTCAAGCCAAACAACTTGAGATGGAAGAACAACTCTCACAGAGGGTACCCAAACAAAAGGATCTGCAGCTGACGTTCAGAAGAGCTGAAAGTCATGATATTCATTATGGCAATGCAAGGCCTATATGACAGATAACCTCTGTACAACTTCTCCCTGAAGTCCTGCTTGGGACTTCATTCAAGTAAGTGACTTAATATATTTTCCAAATCATTTGTTAATTTACTTTATTTTGGAAAAAAAAAAAAAAGACAGTCTCATTAGCCATGAGCACACCCACTAATCTAATTCCTGAATTAGAATATCATAGAATCATTTACGTTGCAAAACAGCATCAAGTTTAAGATGGTCAAGTCCAACTGTAAACGCAGCTTTGCCAAGTCCATGACTAAACCATGTCCTTTAGTGACACTTGTACATTTCTTTTAAATACTAGGGGTGGTGGCTCAACCACTTCTCTGCACAGTCTGTGCCAGTGATTGACAAGCCTTTTGGTAAATAAATTTTCCCTATTATCCCATCCAAACCTCCTCTGGTGCAACTTGAAGCCATTTTTCCTCATCCTATCACTTCTAACTTGCAAGAAGAGACCAACATCCATCCAGCTGCAACCTTCTTTCAGGTAGTTGTAGAGAGTGAGGCCTTCCCTCAGCCTCCTTTTAACCAGGCTAAACAACCCTAGTTCCTTTAGCCATTCCTCATAACGCTTGTGCTCTAGACCCTTCACCAGCTTTGTTGCTCATCTCTGAACAGACTCCAGCACCTCAATGTCTTTCTTGTAGTGAGGGGCCCCAAACTGAACATGGTACTGATCATAGAATCATAGAATGGCATGGGTGGGAAGGGACCCCAAGGATCACAGAGCTCCAACCCCCCTGCCACAGGCAGGGACACCAACCTCAGGCCTGGAGCTACACAAGGTTGCCCAGGGCCCCATCCAACCTGGCCTTGAACACCCCCAGGGATGGGGCACCCACCCCCTCTCTGGGCAGCCTGTTCCAGCCCCTCACCACTCTCTCTGCAAAAAACTTCCCCCTAATATCTAATCTAAACCTTCTTTCAGCTTTAATCCATCCCCCTTGTCCTGCCAGTCTCTGCCCTTTGAACAAGCTGATTCCCCTCCTGTGTCTCTGCTCCCTTCAGGGACTGGCAGGCTGCAATGAGGTCCCCCCACAGCCTTCTCTTCTCCAGGCTGACCCAGCCCAGCTCCCTCAGCCTCTCTCCAGAGGGGAGCTGCTCCAGGTACTATCTCGCAATCTCTCCAGTGTTGAGTACAGGCTGCTGATGACTGCCCTAGTGCTGCTGGCCACACTGTTTCTGATACAAGCTTGTTTCTGACACAAGCCCGGATGCTGTTGGCCACCGTGGCCACCTGTGCACACCGCTGACTCATATTCATCCTGCTATCAGCCAACACCCCCATGTCTTTTTCCTCTGGGCAGCTTTCCAGCCACTCTTCACCAAGCCTGTAGCGTTGCATGGTGGTGTTGTCACTCATGTGAAGGACCTGGCACAATCATGCTGAATTTCTTGTGTCAAGACAGGAGAAGTCTGTGTCAGAGCTGAATCCTTCCTGGCTCGTAGGCCTCTGCCCATACTTCTGTCATTCATTACAGGCCTCTGATGGAAAGTAAAGTCAAAGCAACATGACCCACGAGCCTGGCCACAACCAAGCTTGTAGTTCCAGCCTCTAAGTTCTAGAATGTGCTGGATAGGTAATAGAATGGAAATGAAGTAATATTTCAATATTTTCATGCTGCCTGCATTACAATTATGATGTTAATTAATTATCTGCCTGGCAGTTAACACCATGCAGAGGCATGGTTGCGGTTGACTTCCTGCTGTTCTGCTAGCAGTGAGTAATTAACCTCTCCTCTTCCCTGGGATTCTCTACAAGATGATCAGCGTGTTGATGATATAATTATTATTAATTCAGTTTCTGTGTTTCGTTGACATTGTTAATTACTTGTCGGTAATCAGCTAATGTTTAATCTTCCTTGTTGGATAGCTTCTTAAAAGGCTGCTAGAAATGGTTTAGAGAGGCTTCCCAGCACATTCTCACTCCTCATTGCATCAAGTGTTGGACAGACCACTATTCAGAATAAATTATTATCTAAATACAAAGAGTCTGCTGAAATTGGGGATTTTGGGGATCAAATTAAGTTGCTGTTTTCACTGTTAAAGGTGAGAATATGTAAAGCTGTTGTCAATAAATCAGGGAAACAAGTGGGATCCCTTTTGATTCCAACTTTAAAAATTGATTTCACTTACAGAATTGTCAATATCATTTAAAGAGCAAAATTTAATTTAGTACTGGGTTGGGTGTTGTTGTTGGTTTTAGAGATATTCCTACAAATATCTGTTCAGTAAAAGTAAAAAATTTCTTTCCTGGACTCTTGACCAACAATGGAAGCATATGGGTATTGTATGCTATATAAAACTTTCCTTAGCAGAAGCAGCTTTAGCACAGATTCTGAAGGTAATGTCAAAAGGTTTCTGTGTTGGTTTTTTGGGTTTATTTTCTCTGGAAATGTTATTTAAAGGTATATGCCTTTAAAATCAAATTAGACCTATTTTGTTTCCCTTTTCAGTAAACAGAGTGGAAAGTTTGAAAAATATTTTCATAAAATAAAAAGAGGGGTTTTTTTCAGCTTGTAGCTATAGCCATCAAAGTTACTAGTTCATTTTACTTTCAGTTCCTAGGTTGACATTATATCTGTATACCAAAAAAACATCAGATTACTAGGATAGAACAGTAACCAATTAATTGTATTGATTGTGCTCTTCTTTTGAGACTGGAACTACCCCTTGCCTTTCTAGCTAAAATATATAGCTTGAAAACAGAATGCCATGAAGAGCCCAGAAGTTCTGATCTCTGGCAGAACTGTGCTTAAACTTACTTATGGGTTCCAAAGGCTTTGATAAAGAGCAATTAAGGGAAGACCTTGAATGAAAAGAAGAAGATACTTGGTGAAGGAGATCATCTATTTTTTTTCTACCTAGTACTGGTAAGGTCCCAGTGGTAGCATGGTACTGGTTTAAAGTGTTTTATTTTAAGAAATGGTCTGAAAGTTCAGAGAACAAGAATAATGTGAGAATACATGGTCCATAAGAAGGACTGAATTAATTGGTGTTTTCTGAAGCAGAGAAGGTTGAAGTTACCTGTTGATGCTAAGTCTCATATTTACTAGGCTTCTGCAAGGGAGAACTCACTCATGGCTGAGTCTGTGAAAGCTAAAATACAAAGAAAATCATAACACTGCAGCCAGAAACTAGGATTAGATGTTAGGAAGATCTCCAAGATTGAGGAGAGGCAGAGAAGCAGAACCAGGAGTGGCCCAAGGAAAATGAAAGCAGCTGACTTGAGGAGCAAGAATGAGGAAAAGGAAAAAAAGACTAAGAAAGAAACACTGAACTGAGCCCTGCAAGTAAATGGAGATCACAGAATCATAGAATCCCAGGGGTTGGAAGGGACCTCAAGGGATCATGGGGTCCAACCCCCTGCCAAAGCAGCTCCCCAGCTCATACTGCACAGGTCGGTGTCCAGACGGGGCTGGAATCTCTCCAGAGAAGGAGACTCCACACCCCCTGGGCAGCCTGTCCCAGGGCTCCCTCACCCTCACTGGGGAAAAGTTCTTCCCCATGTTGGGGTGGAACTTCCTGTGCTCCAACTTGCAGCCATTGCCCCTTGTCCTGTCCCCACAGACACTGAAAAGGGGCTGGCCATTTCCCCCTGCATCCCATACTTCAGATATTGATAAACATTAATAAGGTCCCCCCTCAGTCTTCTTTTCTCCAGCTGAACAGCCCCAGCTCTCTCAGCCTTTCCTCGTAGGATAGATGCGCCAGCCCCTTCATCATCTTTGTAGCCTCCTCTGGACTCTCTCTAGGAGATCCCTGGCTTTTTTATACCAGATGTGTCTGAGATGCTGAGGGGACACTTCAGCAGAGAGTGGTGGAGTGGGGAGCAGTTGTGAAACTGGACTGCAGAAGAGCAGGAGGAGATGGGGAAAGCAGTAGTGTAGCCAAGCAGGTTGAGAATAAAGAAGCCGTTTGGATGACCACAAAGAAGGAGGTGTTGGAGGAGAAGAAAGAAAATTAAATGCAAGGCAGAAATAAGGACACTTGCTTTTACTTCAACTGAAATCATACAGAGGAGGCTGTAAGCTGTTAAATGAAGATCCTTCCAATGCCATTTTAAAACGGCCTAGGTCTTAATAGCTTTGCTCTGGAAGAATTTAATGCCAAAACCAAATCTTCTGTATTTTGCCTGAGTTTTGCTTTGACCCTGGAGTTTGGTAAACTTGGAGTAAAATTCAGCCAATGCCCTTACTTCATGCCTTTCTTTGGATTGAAACCCTGCAAAATGCTAATGGTTCATTTGGAACCACACTCTCTCCTGGCTCAACTAGAAACTTCTATTTCTTTACCAACCCCAAAACAGCTTAAACTGAAAAGATATTGCTGACCAAGAAGTGTCATAAATCTCAGGAAATGTATCCACAAGTTCTTTCCAGAAGTTTCAGCTTCACTTTTAAACTCAAACACCCAAAGGATAAATGTCCACTTGTCCTTTGCAAGCTGTGTGGCAAAGCTTAGTCTTCCCCAGATAACTAGCAGGATTGTGTAACACAGAGTGCTACACTTGAAGGGGAAATGGAACATTTTTTATTGCCCAAGTTTCCCATAAAGGTGATATAAATGAGCATGCAGATTGTGGAATGGTTCATATTTTACATATCCAAGCTCTGGTAATAGGTGGGAACAATATGAATCGTACTTGTGTACTGAACAAGGTCTAGTTGCACAGCCTGCCTTTGATAACACTCCTCATTTTGTAAGCTGTATGACATGTCAATTTACTCTTTTCATTTTGGAGGCTGAGAATGTTGGATTGAAGCTTCAAGATCAAAACAAAGGTTAAAACAAAAGTACTGTTGATTTTTTTTCCCCAAGTGTAAACATTCTTGTGTGTCAGAGGGTGACACCCTGCATCATCTGGAACTAGGGCACTCCTGCTGTACATCCCTTTTTCAGAGGGAGGATGGTTTGGTTGGTATGGTATTTGTCTTGAGTGTGGACAGCATGGGCTTAATTCCTTATACTGCTAGAGGCTTCATGCCCGACCTTGGGAAGCTCTTCACACCCAGATCCCTGTGTTTGCAGGGCAGAAGGGATCTGACAAAGTCTGAGTTTGTAAGGTTTCTGTTTAATGAACTATTTGCAAACACCTTCCTATAGGCAGAGCACAGACTATTAGGTCATCCACTATCTCTGAGCTTCAGTTACATCTTTGGGTATTATTTATTCATAGCTTGTTGTGGATGCTGACTAATAAGTTGTGAAAATTACACAGTGTATTGTTTTCCTCCTGCGATGACAGATTCCACTGTGAATATTGAATTTTTGGGTTGTACAAGTATAATTTGTATAATTTGGGGTGCATCAAAAGGAGTGTGGGCAGCAGGTTGAAGGAGGGGATCCTCCCCCTCTGCTCTGCCCTGGGCAGGCCCCTCCTGGAGTGTTGTGTCCAGTGCTGGGCTCCCTGGGATAAAAAGGATGATGAAGGGCCTGGAGCATCTCCCCTGTGAGGAAAGGCTGAGAGAGCTGGGGCTGTTCAGCCTGGAGAAAAGACGACTGAGGGGGGACCTAATCAATGTTTATCAATATCTGAAGGATGGGATGCAGGGGGAATTGGCCAGCCCCTTTTCAGTGTCTGTGGGGACAGGACAAGGGGCAGTGACTGCAAGTTGGAGCACAGGAAGTTCCACACCAACATGGGGAGGAACTTTTCCCCAGAGAGGGTGAGGGAGCCCTGGGCCAGGCTGCCCAGGGGGTGTGGAGTCTCCTTCTCTGGAGAGATTCCAGCCCCATCTGGACACCGACCTGTGCGACCTGTCCTAGGGACCCTGCTTTGGCAGGGGGTTGGACCCCAGGAGCTCTGGAGGGCCCTTCCAACCCCTGTGATTCTGTGATTCTGTAATTTCAAGTTACAGTATGAACAAATGGCAATTGGCCATTATCCCAAGTATTTCTGTAGGGAGGAAACTACTTTCAGATTAGAATTCCAACCCAAAATGACTAAAGCCATAGTTACAGCCAGCTGTGGGTGACAGTCAAAAACACGTGAAGGGAGTTTTTCAGCAATTCTGCTTGTTCTGCAGAAGGCAGCATGGAGTGGCACAAGCTGATCAAAAGTGAGAGGCAGAAGCCCATCAGGAGCCAAATCGTGGGTTTCCCCAGAGGGGTGTAAATCCGGCACAGCCCCAAGGAAGTCAAAGGCTTTCCTTCCAATCTGCAGCAGGTTGTCTGGGAGCAGAGTTTTACTGGCAGTGGTGTGGAAAATACTGGAGCTAGTTTTGGTTATTGCAGAGTTCACCTCAGAGATGGTGATGGTCATTCTGAAGCTCAGGACAGTCCTTATTCTCTTATGTTCTCAGAGCTGACAGAGATGTAGCTTAACTTTATATTCTCTTAAAACTGCCTACTTTCCTCCCCCACCCCCCAACTACATGAAATTACCAGTCTCCTTAACATGCAAAAGAACAACATTTAACATTACATTTATTCCTGCATAGTGAATTCAAGGTCAGAATGAACTATTGCCAATTGCTGCCTGGCTATATTACTTGAATAACTCTATTCAAAGACTAGTATAATAGATTTCCCACAAACAAGCTTTAGAGTATAGTTTTTACAAAATTTGGTTCCTCCTAATTAAACAAAGAACTCCCTGGGAATTTGAAACTCCCATTAGTTCCTTTACACAGTAGATTGGCAGGTGGCAATAAAAATACCCTGGCAATAAAAATGTGCCCAAGTCTCAGCTGAGAAGATATGTGGGATTTTGCTGTTTGTTGATTTGGGGTTTTTTTAAAAAAATCTCATTCTGATATGGTCTGTGTTTAGGTAACACAAGAAGAATCTCCTACCAGTGGGAAATGACAGTTTTCAAAGGTTTTTAAAATGTCTCTTGTTCTAAGATTTAACCTTAGGAATGAGTCACTGAGAGCTGCTCTATACATTTGACCCTCCATTACTGCAGCTGGAGCCACCTTGCCCAGTTTTTCATGGTCTCTGCCACTCTCTCTTCAGTCTAGTCTATACTACAAGAAGTTTCCTTCCCTATTCGTGTGTGCTTTTACCTGTATACCTTATGGTGCACCTGAGAGGATATACATACATATATATATATATATATATATATATATATATATATATATATACACACTTTGTCAGTATAACTGCATCTACACCTGGGCTTTGGGTACACACACACAAAAAAAGGAGATTTCTGTTATATTATTGAAAAATTCTTGTGCAAATTATCTGGTTTGCTTTTGGTGGAACCTTATCATATTATTGCTTATGTTTCCTGTAGGGGTATGGTGCTGTAGCTGCACAGATCTACAGGAAAGTGGAGGCCAAGCTGTAGATGCATATACTCAGGATCTTCTCTGAAGCTAAAGGAGTGATGAGTAGGTGTGAAAGCGTCTCTGTTGACTTCCTTGATGGTACTGCTATGGGGTACCAGACAGGTTTAGCAGAGGGAGCTAAGTAAAAGAAGTCTTTGAAGTCAAAAAATTGTTAGGCATAACATGACAGGAAAGGAGAAGGAAGGAGGAGGAGTACTATGATCAGACAACAAGTCTTCCTAATGGGCTGTGGCCAACATGAAGGTAAACAGAGCATGGAATAATGAAGTGAAGAGACAACAAGGCTTGGGTGAGAGCCTTCCCTGTATGGAAAGCCTCAAAGATATTGTTAGACAGCTGTGAAAAATAGGAAATATGCAGATATTGCCTGAGCACCTGCTTGCAAGTACACGGGCTGAATCTATGGTCTGACCTTGCTTATGTGGCTGTAGGGGCATAAGAGTGACTGGATTGGGTTCACTTCCATTCACCCATCTGCAAATACAATGCATGTGGGTTGTGGTCAGTGAAGAGAAACATTTTTTTTCCCAAAAGTTTAAAGCTTATTTAATTCCTATTGCAAAATAAGAAAAAAAAAACCCCAAAACAATGAAGTGTAAGGAGCATTAATTATTGGCTGCAGGCATTTAAAGAGAGCTCTTAGAGATTTCATCTACTCAGCTGCAAAATAGGTTAAGATTATTATCCCCCATCTCACAAGTGGAGGACTGAACCTCAAGGTCACCCAGGATGCCAATAGCAGAGTCAAATAAAAAAATATCCAGCAAGCTCTTGCTCTAACCACAACCTAGTGCTGCTGCACTCAAAATAGTATATAGATAGTACTCTGTAAACTCCTGTGAAAAGAATCTCTGGGTTTATTACTTCAATAATCTCAAAATCTAATTCTGATGTTGCTGGTATGGTGTCAGTGCTATGAATCTATCTCATCTAAGTCGGTTTCTTTTCAATTTTTCAATCTGGCTTGTCTAGGGAGACAGGGTGACATTTCTCCTTGTTTTGTTCTTTCTTGATTTCTTTTCCCTCTGTCACAACCCTCTAAAACAATACTTTAGAAAATGACAGAGAAGCAGTGTTTGTAAAATGCCATGATCACAAACAATCAGAGTGATTGCATGCTACATTTATCCTACATCAATGTCCCCTGCCATCAATTGTGTCTTGAAACTACACAAGCCCACGAGGTGAAGTGGTACTTGCTCTTACTCTGAGTTGTCCTAATAACTTTTTTGCAGACCTTTGTTTTAGCAGTAGAGCTGAGCTAATTATTTTAATCCTGTATTACCACCTCTGCTTTTTAATTCAGTAAATTCTTAGTTTGCAAATATTTCCCAAACGTTTCCCAAGCCTTATCCCTTCCTTTAACAATTCATTACTGAGGTTGTCTGAACCATGTGATGTAATTAATTTTTTTCTGATTTAAGAATGAGTGTACTGGCTTTATTTTTATTATTATTTTTGAATGGAAGAATAATGATGAATTTGAAGACAAAATTTCAGCTAATTTCCCATTAGTTTTATGAATTAGTTGTGTCAGAATCTGTGGGAATAGCAAATAGCAAATCTCTCAAATAAAAATACATCATACTTCTCTACTTTCCCTCACAAAAATACAAACAAATCCATCAAATGATGCCACCTCTTCAAGGATTTTAGCATAGCTGGTGTCTGTGATCCATGACTTTTGTTTTTTTCCCTGAAACACTCATGAGTCAGGCCAGCTGCAAGTCCTTTCTTAGCTTTCCATTGGGTTTTTCAGGCAAAGAAATGAGGAATAAAGAAAATGGCATTTTAAATGCATGGTGCTTCTCTTTGAGACATAATATACTTGTCTTTATATTGCCCCACAGTCACATGTGATTTCAGAAGCAATTGAAAAGTTGATCATGAACTACACAGCTTGCTGCAATTTGGATACGAGTTCAACATCTCATAGGCTCTCTTGGTACCTAAGAGCAGTGGGGACATCCCTGCTAGTATCCTTGAGCCCTGGAAAATTCCCAGTGATGGCTTCTTTTGGTGGTTACATGCTTCTGCCTTTTGGCCCGGTAGTGTGTAGGGATGCGCTCAACCGTAGGGGCCCAAATTTAAGCAGAGGAACCTGTGGCTGGAGACAGATGAAGAAGGCTTGATTTCTCACAGAGGTCACACTGAGTCCCTCCAGAGTGGGAGGCACAGCCGAACAGCGTCGAGGAAGACAGCAGGCCTGCTAGCGGCCTAGCTCTCTTCACCCAAGGTTTAGGCCCTGACAATAGTCTTCTGTTCCCATGAGAGAGGAAAAGTTCCTCATGCAGAGAGGATCCTAATAATCACATTCTCAAAACATAGCAGCCTTGTTGACAGGGGTACAGGCTGCCCTAAGCCAAGAAGCAGTTATGGGAAGGTATTTGGGAGTAACAGAACATGTCAGGAACCAACCATAACAAGCGGGTCAAAACAGCAGGTGTGTGGATGCTTTTAGGCATTAAAGGTAAACTAAGGATGTTTAGCTATAAGATAGGTTTATCAGAACTCGTTATAATCACTAACTAATTGATACAGTGTGAGCAGTGTGTGTAACCAATGAGCAGGTTTATAGCTTGCCATGTTTGCAGTAATTAAGGTCTAGAATCTGGGTGATTTCACCTAATTAAATGGCTTCACCTACAACTCATATTGACTTGCATGTTGCTCTCTGCCAGTCGCCACAGAGCAGAGAGTTCATACACTGAGAGCCAAGCTGTCTTCAAAGCTTGTTTCACATAGGACCCCACTGCTGTTTCATCATTGTATCGACCTCCACCATAGACCACAACTTCAACCAGGTCTCACCCAGCCACTGCAACATCATGTGGAGGCTATGAGAACCATACCCTCATCATGGTGATGAATTGTTCAACTCCTGCTCTTCATTAGACCAGAGTGGTTAGGTTGCTTTAACTACAGACACTTGTGAGAAAGATCTGGACTGGAAAATGGAGATCTGTGCTCAAGATGCCAGAGCTTCTGGCTCTTACACCTGTGTTCCAAAACATCTCAGTAGTTGCATTCCTATAATTATTTTCCTAGAAAGACTAGCACAGTAACAACTTAAACTTCAATTTTGCAACTGTCCTGTGATATACACCTTGAAAAAAGCCTTATCTTTCTATTCATATTTGTGTCCTTAATTGCAATCAATATGGTGAGAAACAATTTGATTCCTGCATATAGTGCATTATCTACTGTAAGGATAAACTACAGTGCAGATTATGCAAATACTGTTATATAACGACAGCAGTTACTGCAGTGCCTTCCATGGTATATATCAGTGTACTGTAGCAATTAAACAGTATAGTGAAGCCATAGCAATTACCATTCTAAATTATAATAAGCAATTCAATATACACTGTAGGATAAATCATTTCCTTATAGCAGCCACTGTATATGTGCTTCGGTTTTTATTCTAAAGCCCTTATTACTTGTCATCTGAACACTATGCCACATGATTTGTGCTCCATTCTTGTAGTTTCAATGCATATTTATTATATGACTTTTGCCAAAAAGGCTCGTAATGATTATAACTTTGTTAACTTATTATCAGTTTGCAGTGATACCTTAAAAAAGAAGTCAGTGGTGCTGTGGGAAGGAAGGGTATGCTTTGATTGGTTGTTTTTTTTTCCAGAAACCCACCCAGAACTAGACATAACCTTCATATAATCTGAAGCTTCATAAAGCTCACTCCCCATAATTTCAGAGGATTTAATTCAGAATTAAACACATGAACTACTAAGCTAAATTCTATTAATTTTTAGAATCAGCTTTCTTTCTAGGTAGTAAACAGATTCCCACTAAAACTTGTGCATGATTTTAATTACAGATAAGTTTCTCTTTAAAGGCCACAGCATTCATGCTCAGGTTGCTAAGCTGAATTCAATACATCTATATGTTAAAGGTAGCAAGCTAATGTGTAAACAGGGAAAATATTGGAACCAATTGCTGTTAATTTGGTTCTGATCAATTCGCATTGACTGCACTTTACATGCAAATGAGAAGCGAGTTGGTTTATCCCAGCTGAAAAGAGCTGAGATACTGAACTCTTTAAAAAAAATAAATAAAAAAACCCCAGAATAAATGAAACTGGATAAACAGAAAGTGAGGAGACATGTGTCCAAAGTCTTGGTAATGAGAAGCAAGGACTTGCTTGAATATATATATATATATATATACATCAGTAGAGCTCAGCATAGTGCACATTCACAGAACTGTTGTGTAGGGAGTCAAGATGGCACATTAAGATCCTATTCAGAGTATTATAATTTTTTATGCTGTTAAGACCACTATTTTTTTTTTTAGATTTAAAAATAACTTGGAAAACTTTGCATGAACCAGGCAAATGTAGAAAAGCAAGTACAACACAAAGACTAAAACAAAAAAGGGTAAGCGAGGACGTTGCCATTTGGTACCATCAAATCTCAGCAGAAAAAAATGCTTTTCTGCATAGAAATCAGGCCAAAATTATGTGTTCTTCTTGGACTTTATTAAAATCTGTAGTCCCACTGAAGTGAATTCCCTGCACAACTATGAGAAACAGAACTGGGAGCTGAATCAGCAATTCATAGCTCGCTCTCTTTTCTGAGCCCTTCCTGCTTAAAGATGGAAGACTCATGATTGACCAGTGTCACTGTTCCAGTAATGTTGCTTGGGGGTTCTTACTTGACTTTGCTATTTTTGATAATGATTTTCACAGAATCACAAGGTTGGGAAATACCTTTAAGATCATCAAGTCCAACCATTCCCATCCTAAGCTAAACCAGATCCCTAAGTACCTCATCTCCCCTTTGTTAAACACCCCCAGGGAAGGGGACTCAGCCCCTCCCTGGGCAGTCTGTGCCACAGCCCCACAACTCTGCCAGGGAAGAACTTTTCCCTCCCATCTGAGCTGCCCCTGCCCTGGCCCAGCTTGAGCCCATTGCCTTCTGATGGTGAGGAGCCCAGAACTGGACCCAGCACTCGAGGTGCAGCCTCCCCAGTGCCCAGTCCAGGGGCACAATCCCCTCCCCAGACCTACTGGCCACACTATTTCTGACACAAGCCAGGATGCCATTGGCCTTCCTGGCCCCCTGGGCACACTGCTGGCTCATGTTCAGCCTGCAGCCACCCAGCACCCCCAGGTCCTTCTCTGCCTGTCAGCTCTCCAGCCAGTCTCTCCCAGCCTGTAGCGCTGCAGGGGGTTGTTGTGTCCCATGTGCAGCACTCTACATGTGGCCTTGTTAAACTTCATCCCATTGGTCTCAGCCCATCAGTCACATCTTTACACAATGATGTTCTTACAATGGCTGCAGTTTTAAGGAGGGGGTTATTTATTTTTATTATTATTATTATTTTATTTCTAGGTGCGCAGGGGGAGTCGGTTGTCTTATACAGCCTGTGTCATTTAGAATAGCAATAGTATAAAACAGAATAAGGACCTTTAATTTTTAGTGGCATTTATTATATTTTTGAATAGAAATATATATTTGAATATATATTTTGAATATATGAATATATATTTTGAATATATGAATATATATTTTGGAATATAAATATATATTTGGGACTCCTGTTCCATTCAGAGCATGTCATGTTATTTCTTCCACCTTTCCACCAAAATTTACTTAGGAAAATTTTGTAAACCTAACTGCAAACTATAAGTGCAAGGCCTTGAAGAGCTCTTCCAGGTTTTTTTCTCTGTGTATCTATTCTGGGTATGTGATTTTTCATTGGTAAATGAAAATGCCAGGAACTTACTATACGTTACTACAGCTTTGCCTGTAATAACTTTAAATCCCATTATGATCATCTCATTTTACAGCATGCTTTGGTCCTAAGATCAATATATCAAGAGAATATAAAGATTTCAGAGCAAATGCAGCAGTTTTGCACAGAGGAGAGAAGGCAGCAAAGAATGACTGGTATAGCACTGCCTCATCCCTTGGTGCTCCCTGGCTTTGTGTGCAACATGCAATAAGTAATTAGAATATATTTACACTGAAATGTTTTAGAATCATAGAATCATAGACTGGTCTGGGTTGGAAGGGACCCCAAGGATCCCAGAGCTCCAAGCCCCCTGCCACAGGCAGGGACACCAACCTCAGGCCTGGAGCTACACAAGGTTGCCCAGGGCCCCATCCAACCTGGCCTTGAACACCCCCAGGGATGGGGCACCCACCCCCTCTCTGGGCAGCCTGTTCCAGCCCCTCACCACTCTCTCTGCAAAAAACTTCCCCCTAATATCCAATGTAAACCTTCCTTCCTTCAGCTTTAATCCATCCCCCTTGTCCTGCCAGTCTCTGCCCTTTGAACAAGCTGATTCCCCTCCTGTGTCTCTGCTCCCTTCAGGGACTGGCAGGCTGCAATGAGGTCCCCCCACAGCCTTCTCTTCTCCAGGCTGACCCAGCCCAGCTCCCTCAGCCTCTCTCCAGAGGGGAGCTGCTCCAGCCCTCTGAGCATCTCCGTGGCTCCTCTGACCCCTCTCCAACAGCCCCACATCTTCCTTGTGTTGGGCCCCAGCTCTGGACACAGGATCCAGCTGGGGCCTCCCCAGGGCAGAGCAGAGAGGGACAATCCCCTCACTGTCCCTGCTGCCACCCCTCTGCTGATGGAGCCCAGGATCCCATCGCCCTTCCCAGCTGCCAGAGCCACTGCTGCCTCATGTTCAGTCTCTCACCCACCAGAATCCCCAGGTCCTTCTCACAGGGCTGCTCTCAAGAAGCTCTTCTCCCAGGCTGTATCTGTGGCTGGGATTCCTCTGGCCCAATTTTTGTAATACTTTACTTGTGGTTGTAATGGGAGGGAGAGGATAAAGAGGAGGAGAAGCATGAATAAACTACAGCCCTTGCAGGGGTAGATAGAGTTTCTAGGACCTGGACTTGCTGCAGCATGTCCCTGGTTTTATCTAAAGCAGTACCCCCTCTGTGGGAATTCAGTCCTGTGCATGATGTTCTCTCCCAACATTAAAGATGGTGTAAACTGCAGATAAAGAGAACAACAAGCAGTAGAGGCACAGAAGGTCACTTATCATACTTCCTCTCCACAAGCTTGTTAGATTTTCACATGTCTTAGAGCCTTGACTCTTCATCCTTTAAGTTTTTGAGTTGATGAGGAAGTGAATTGCAGATCTGTGCAAACGTCCTGCCTGAATTTTGGCCCTCCTGTCATGCGAACCTCTGGATACAGGTTTGCTGTTGTTGTGAAGTGAAATGCATTCAAATCTTTCTGGACTCTTCAATACATGAGGATTTATCTGCTCAGGTTAGTTTCTTCATGTAGAAAACCCACTGTGGAGTAAGGGGGGGGTGGGGTGTTCTTTGACCACTTTAATATATTGTCAGAATCAGCATAGCACCAAGAAATGCTGCTCTGAAGCACCAGGATAGTTTTCAATGCAGAGAATTAATGTTGGCAAAAGTGAAGGGGGAAAGAAATTAAAATTACTAGAATCAACTTGAACTTGCAGTGCCTTCCTGAGGGTTATCAGTGCAGCAGGTTGGTTTGTTTGTAGTTCAATGCAATTCCAAAGCTCAGGTTGGCTCAAGAGATTGAGATGAATAAATAATTCATCATTTTTTTTTCTTATTTAACTTGCTTGATTCTGTGCAGACTGGGCATAACTATGCAGTTGGTGAAAAAGTCTCTGAATTAAAAATTAGGAAAACTTAGGAAAGAAAATGTGATGTTTAGGATAAATCCAGGCAAAGCAGCTTCTTCCCCTGAGCTTCAAACTGTTAGCTTTAAAACTTGTTTTGATCAGAAATCAAGGTTTCAATTCTATTTCCAAATTTAGACCCTGTAAAAATAAGTACTTAAATCCTTGAAGCAGATACAAAATGTTTGGGGGTTTAGGAGCTTTTCCTTTCTCAATTTACAATTGTGGCAGATATTTTTACATTTTAAAACCCCTTTTGCAGTAGCAGCACTTCAGATATTCCAGCACTGTGTGTTTGAAAGTGAAGTGATCAGCAGAACTGAAGCTGATGATATAGGTGTTTTCTCTTTGCCAAAAGTGAGGTGCTTGCATAAAGCAGCAGAGAGATTAGAAAGAATATAATGCTATATATTGACTTGGCATCATTGAAAAAGAAATCAGCTGTTTTTTTCTTATCTCTTAAAATAAAACAAACAGTATAGAGAATCTTTAAGAATTTATTCCCAGTTATGGAGAATAGTTTAAATGCTGGGGTCTAGAATAAAAGAATCCAGCTCTGCAGACCATTTCTTGCTCTCAGGTTGTGGCCAGCTTTGGTTGTGTTTTCCAAAATGAATTGCTCTTTCCACACTGCAGGGAAGCATCTGGAACAGAAGGGCTGCCATGTCCTCAAAGATTGGCTGTTTGCAACTTTTTGGATTGGCACTGTTACCCAATCACAGCTTTAATCATATTAAAATCTCACAGAATCACAGGGTCACAAGGTTGAGAAAGACCTTTAAGATCATCAAGTCCAACCATTCCCATCCTAAGCTAAACCAGATCCCTAAGTACCTCATCTCCCCTCTGTTAAACACCCCCAGGGAAGGGGACTCAGCCCCTCCCTGGGCAGCCTGTGCCACAGCCCCACAACTCTGCCAGGGAAGAACTTTGCCCTCCCAGCTGAGCTGCCCCTGCCCTGGCCCAGCTTGAGCCCATTGCCCCTTGTCCCATCTCCTGTCCCCTGGCTGAAGAGACCATCCCCCACCTCTCTGCACCCTCCTGGCAGGGCAGGGGAGGTGGGGAGAAGGTCTCCCCTCAGCCTCCTCTTCTCCAGGCTGAACACCCCCAGCTCCCTCAGCTGCTCCTCAGAGGATTTGCCCTCCAGCCCCTTCCCCAGCCTGGTTGCCCTTCTCTGGACTCGCTCCAGGACCTCCATGTCCTTCTCAGTTGTCTCAATGCCCTTCTTCCTCAGTTACAGAATACAGAGAGTTTGGCTGGGAAAGCAATATTCAAAATATAAAGCAACACCAACACCTTGGGGAGACTTCAGGTTGCAAATTGAAATATAGACTGTGTCTATAGCAGCAGTCATTCTCAAAACACTCTAAGGTAAACCTGGGTGATTCCTGCTTTTGGGTTCCACCCTGCAAAATGTGCTGTTCCCAACGTTTCAACCATGAAATCTGGGAAGAGCCAGGGTAGGTAATTTTAGACTGGTCATCATGGCTCCAACTAAATGAGCACAAGTTTGTGAATGAAGGGTTCTGCTGGAGTTCTTCCTATCAGTGTGGAGCAACTGTGTCAGGAGCAAGCATTTGTCAAGAAAGACACATCCTATCCCAAGGCAAATATCTAAGTGACACTTGCTCAAGAAGTCTTAGGGTGGAAGGAGCTGCCCTCCCAAAATGCCTTCCTTCATGTTTGTCTAGGTCTGCCTAGATTACAGGCTTGACTCTCAGATGGGTAGTTATGGTGGGGTGAGCAGACTATGGATGTGGAGCAGTTACTCTGCCAACAGCCCCAAGCAATACATAAGGCCTGAAGAGTGGTAAGTAATTTTCTTGTGCATTCCTATGGTTGTAACTGTGGGAAAGGGAGAATGTCATGTTCTTTGATGAAAGAACAGCCACAGCAGATAAAAACAGTGCAGGGGGAAATGGCCAGCCCCTTTTCAGTGTCTGTGGGGACAGGACAAGGGGCAATGGCTGCAAATTGGAGCACAGGGAGTTCCACACCAACATGGGGAAGAACTTTTCCCCAGTGAGGGTGAGGGAGCCCTGGGACAGGCTGCCCAGGGGGTGTGGAGTCTCCTTCTCTGGAGAGATTCCAGCCCCGTCTGGACACCGACCTGTGCAGTATGAGCTGGGGAGCTGCTTTGGCAGGGGGTTGGACCCCAGGAGCTCTGGAGCTCCCTTCCAACCCCTGTGAGTCTGTGATCTTCAAAACTGACACTTCAGCCCATTGTTCCTCAATGGATGATGTGTGCAAAATGGCCCCAAACTCAACTTGTCTGTCTCATTTCATTGCTTGTCTACTGGAGAAGATGTAGGGAACCAGGACAGCATAGTGACCCACAGTTTATGCTGCATGTCCTTTGGTTTCCCAGAGGAACTAGCTTTAGCCTTTCACAAAATCAGCGTAGCAGCTTGTTGCATGAAGCAGAAACATCGAGATCAATTTTAGAACATAATGATGAGGTTTAAATGCTCTCAAAATACCATTAAATGCTTATTTTCTCCTAATACACTAGACTTGTACACTGTTGTTCATTTATGTGGTGAAAGTGATAACAATAATCCATGGAGGGATATGTCCATGCCAAATCCTTTCGTAGGGAGTTTTCACTTTCTTTTCCAATTACACATTTTTCACTCTTCTAATACATTAAGAAAAGCTTGGATTCCTTAATAGGTGTCTACACAGCATGTGGTCTTGACAGAGCAAAGAACAACAACTGCTATGTTTTGAAGATGGTATGCTTTGTAAATTGTTAGATTAACCACCATTTTAATAGCATTTTTTCTTTGCATGTCTTGGTTTGGCAGTTCAGAATGTCAATGTTAAATGAAGCTGAGCCATTTGGTTTTGTCCTGGCATAATTTCACAAAGTATGAAACCATTTTGATAACAGCATGGGGCTAATAGACTGAATAGCTTTCCATGTAGAGCCAGAGAAAGGCAAAGCAGGAAAGAAGTCTGTGAAGAGCTTTGTAATGGAATAAGCTTAAAAGGAACATTTCATGCTAAGCAATTTGAGCTGTGTTTTCCAGTGGTGTGGTGTAGTTGTAAAAGAAACCTGTCTGTATCAGTACAGACTGGGGGATGAGCTGCTGGAGAAGAGCTCTGTGGAGAAGGACCTGGGGGTCCTGGTGGGTGACAGGGTGGCCATGAGCCAGCAGTGTGCCCTGGGGCTGAGAGAGACAATGGGATCCTGGGGGCATCAGGAGGAGTGTGGGCAGCAGGTCACAGGAGGGGATCCTCCCCCTCTGCTCTGCCCTGGTCAGGCGCCACCTGGAGTGTTGTGTCCAGTGCTGGGCTCCCTGGGATAAAAAGGACAGGGATCTCCTGGAGAGAGTCCAGAGGAGGCTGAGGAGGTGATGAAGGGCCTGGAGCATCTCCCCCTTGAGGAAAGGCTGAGAGAGCTGGGGCTGTTCAGCCTGGAGAAAAGAAGACTGAATCAATGTTTATAAATATCTGAAGTATGGGGTGCAGTGGGAATTGGCCAGCCCCTTTTCAGTGTCTGTGGGGACAGGACAAGGGGCAATGGCTGCAAGTTGGAGCACAGGAAGTTCCCCACCAGTCTGGGGAAGAACTTCTCCCCAGTGAGGGTGAGGGAGCCCTGGGACAGGCTGCCCAGGGGGTGTGGAGTCTCCTTCTCTGGAGAGATTCCAGCCCCGTCTGGACACCGACCTGTGTGACCTGTCCTAGGCACCCTGTTTTGGAAGGGGGTTGAACTCGATGGTCACTTGAGGTCCCTCTCAACCCCTACAGCTCTGTGATTCTGTGATCTAGGCAAACCTGCTTTAGTGGAGGGGTTGGTCTAGATCTCCACATGAGAAAAAACGTCTTCCCAGTGAGGGTGAGGGAGCCCTGGGACAGGCTGCCCAGGGGGTGTGGAGTCTCCTCTGGAGAGATTCAAAACTCATCTGGATGGAATCCCGTGCTACATGCTCTAGGTAATCCTGCTCTAGCAGGAGGGGTTAGACTAGATGATCTCCAGAGGTCCCTTCCAACCCCTAAAATTTGGTGATTCTGTGATCTAGAAATCACTTCTCTCCTTCTTAAAAAACTTCAATGAAGTTGGTTAGAAGATTGCTTATTTTGCAGAGCTTGCTGACCAACTGTCAGCAAAGGATGGTGTGCCCTGCATTTTGGCTGGAATGTGATGACTGACTAAAATTTGAAGCAATGAATTACACCAGCATTTCTTAGTAATAGGGACAGTTCATGAATTACTGCATTTTCTCATGTCCATGGCACATTTTTGGATTACTAGGGGACTCAGTTTAAGGAAGCATGCTGGAGGCTGTTGCATGAAATGCTAGACAAAGCATTGATCCAGCAAACACACAGAATCACAGAGTTGTAGGGGTTGGAAGGGACCTCGAGAGCTCATGGGGTCCAACCCCCTGCCAAAGCAGCTCCCCAGCTCATATTGTAAAATATGATTCACCAAAGTTTACTCTCCCCAAGAGTCCTAAAAAATATTGAATTGAGGGTTATTTGTGGTTCTTAATAACACATTGTGTTTCCAAAGGACAATGGTCTGATGGGCTGAGACCAATGGGATGAGGTTTAACAAGGCCACATGTAGAGTGTTGCACATGGGACACAACAACCCCCTGCAGAGCTACAGGCTGGGGGAGACTGGCTGGAGAGCTGTCAGGCAGAGAAGGGCCTGGGGGTGTTGGTGGATTGCAGACTGAATATGAGCCAGCAGTGTGGCCAGAAAGGCCAATGGCATCCTGGCTTGTGTCAGGAATAGTGTGGCCAGTAGGTCTGGGGAGGGGATTGTGCCCCTGGACTGGGCACTGGGGAGGCTGCACCTCGAGTGCTGGGTCCAGTTCTGGGCTCCTCACCATCAGAAGGACATGGAGGTCCTGGAGCAAGTCCAGAGAAGGGCAACCAGGCTGGGGAAGGGGCTGGAGGGCAAATCCTCTGAGGAGCAGCTGAGGGAGCTGGGGGTGTTGAGCCTGGAGAAGAGGAGGCTGAGGGGAGACCTTCTCCCCACCTCCCCTGCCCTGCCAGGAGGGTGCAGAGAGGTGGGCGATGGTCTCTTCAGCCTGGGGACAGGAGATGGGACAAGGGGCAATGGGCTCAAGCTGGGCCAGGGCAGGGGCAGCTCAGATGGGAGGGCAAAGTTCTTCCCCTGGCAGAGTTGTGGGGCTGTGGCACAGGCTGCCCAGGGAGGGGCTGAGTCCCCTTCCCTGGGGGTGTTTAAAAAAGGGTAGATGAGGTACTCAGGGATCTGGTTTAGCTTAGGATGGGAATGGTTGGGCTTGATGGTCTTAAAGGGTTTTTCCAGCCTTGTGATCCTGTGATTTCTGTGACGGTCAAATATATGCAATGCTGTGATAAACCCTTGGCATGCTGCAGTTTGTAAGCGTAAGTGAACTACAGAGCAACACTAACAACAAAATTCCACCTTGATTTTTTTTCAGCTCACCATGTAAATGTAATTTGTTCTGAGAAACCTGTGTCTTGGTATCACTAGGAGCCCAACCCAGGGCCAATTCAAGAGAATATGAGTTCTTGACTGAGTGTAGAAGTCCAGGAGCTGAAAGCATCTGATACTTTCCTGGACTGGTGCTTTGCTGATCTTCCTTCTGTTTCTCCTTACCAGAGCAGTAGCTGATATTGAACTGATGAGGAAACAACATTTATGGTCTCATTGACAAATTTTAATGCCAGCAGCTAGTTCTGGGGTGTACTCTTTCAGAATGTGGTTAGAAAGCAACCTGGGGTGGCATTGAGGGGGATGGATATCATGATTTTTTTCTTTTCCATGATCCAGCTCACTGCCTTGGTCATCAGTAAATTGATTAATTAGACATATTTGAGAGTGTTTTCACAAAAAATGTTTGAGCTTCATGATTCTTCCCCTCAATGCATTTATTTTTTTGGTCTCCAAGCTGCCATCATCAGTGATTTGGAAGTGTAGAAAATAGTATTATAAGGGAACAGATGCGAACAAAAGGGGTGAAATTGAATGTATTAGTATTCAGCAGTCTGCTTTTGATTACCTCTGACTGGAAAATATTTGGAAGCCACCAGGGTCCCCTCAAGTGTTATGATTTCGTAAATTCAGCCCTCGTGTGTTGGGATTCAGGCTCCCTTATTGAAATTGAATTGATATTTTGTAAACTTCATTTGTGAATAATGTGATCTGACAGGGACAAATGCGAGGGAGAATTGTTTTCAAACCTTCTCCAAATGAAACTTATTATTGGGTAAATACGGATTTCTTTGTCTCTTTTCCTCTCTTTCTATCCTGAGCCTCTTCAAGGCCTGAATATGTATCAACTTTTCTAAGGTAATTGAATTGATTCAATCATGTGTGGGCAACAGAAATGGGCAAGAGAATATATTCCTGATGGGGAAAAATTGAAAAGTAGAGGGGTTTCTACTCAGGTGCAGGGCTGGGAGGGTCACGGTGCTATCAGAGGGGAAAGACACACAGGAGCTTCTTTCTGATTACCTCAGCTTTGGCCACTCTCTCCCTCAATAATCGCCCTCTGATATAACGCCAGCTTTCCAATTTGGCTGGCCAGCACCAGGCCTCAGATGTGTTACATATTAATTTCCCTTTGCAGAAAATTTGCCCAGCTTTAGCTCAAATTCAGTTAGTCGGATTGATGAAAGTGGCAAAAGGATACGACATTTACTGATTCTCCCTTTTCACCTTTGATTAGCTCAGCCTCTGAATTATTCTTGCCCTGTCAGTGTGCCATTAAACGAGCTGGGGCCAAGGTTGCAAGTTCATACTTTCTGATGTAACTGAGAGAAAAATACCTCGAGCCATGATTTGTCTGACAGAGACCTAGGATCATTTCAATGCTGTGCTGCCATTATTTTAACAGGTCAGCCCTTGGTGGAATAAAGAAACAAAAATAAAAGCTCCATCCTCCTCCTCATAAGCTTAATTTCTAGGCCTTGCCTCTGTCACCTGCTCATTCCCAGTGGTTCTTGAGTGGAAAAACTTGTTGTCTTTGCTCTAAAAGAAGCTGGAAAAGTTCGTCCCTTCCTCTCCTGCTGGGTATTTTCAAATTAAAGGCTGACATTCTCTAGCATCCCTATCCCATATGTATTTTTGCAACAGTCTGGGACAGGTGAGGTCCACATCTTTTCTTTTTCCTTTTTGTTTTCAACCGTCCTGCATGCTGCAGGTTTCATCTCCTCTGGAAACTCTGGTGCTGCCCAGTGCTGAAGTGTTTCACCCTTTAGCAATGAAGTGTGAGGGAGAGAACTGGCTTTCCCACACCTTCCTATGTTGCTGCACTGCTTTGGCAAATCATACCCAGGTTTGGGTTGATTTTTTTTCACTTGATGAGAGTCTTAATTGGTTCTTTGTAAAGTTTGGGGGGGGGTGTTTAAAACTTGACTGTTGTTATTCCAGCTTGTTTGAAATACTGTCAGCTTTGATTGTCAAGTTAGGCAATAATTTTGAAAGACTTTTCCCATAATGATGATGGGCATGTACAGTGCCATTTCTAAACACCAGCTGTGCTTCAATCCATGTAGCATTGGTGACTGTAGCTCTGACCAAAAGGGGAAAGGTTAAAATAAGTGGAAGAATAGGTTTAAAATAAGTTTAAAAAAGTGGAAGAAGCCAATGAATGAATAACATTTGCCCATATGTTTCCCTGCAAAAAGTCCATCTCAAATAATTTGCTCCCTAGCCTACACACTGAGGGTACACAGTCAATCAGCTGGCAAACCCATTCAGTTCTGTCTACCTTGCAATGACCTCATGCTGTCAGGAACTCATGGAAAGCACCTCAATCCGCTCATCATGGGTTTTGGATGCTCTCAGGACGTGAAACAGTGGTGAGAAGCAGAGACAGTGTCTGCTCTCAGTATTTTATAGTACCTTATATTTTATAGTACCTTTCTATGCTAATTCTGGGGAAACATGATCAAACATAGGAGAGATGTATGTTTGGTCCCTTCTGTCCATGACACAATAGCATTTTTACTAGATACAGATTTTAAGAGGTTTATCATCAGACTATTCCCACTTCCTTTTTTCTAATAAACTTCACTTCCAGATAAACCCCAAGGCACAATTTGGAAGATATCTAACAAGACTTTTCTTATCCTTTATTCAGTCCATAGCTGCAAACTATGAACTTCAAGGGCCTCCATCATTAACTTGAAAATCTAAATTGAAAGCATCTCCCTTTCTAGGAAAACTAGGGCTCTACCCAGAACTGCAGTCTTGTCTGCCTCAACCTTCCCTGCACAATATACACCAACTTAGAGCTGCTGAGTAGAAACAAGTGTTGAAGTAGAGAGCAGTGAGGAGAGGAATTGGTGTGCTGAACTCTCTGGAAGGCCTTCTAGCTGACATGAGGCAAGTATTTCTCATGTCTCTTCCATCACTCAGTGAACACAATTAGGTTTCTGTAATTTTCCACAACCAAACTGGGCTTCCCCAGGTCATTAGCCCAGATGTACAGAATCATCAAGACAAAAAGACCCCTTGTGTAACTGCAAGTGTGATGTAGACATAGTCCTAAAAGCCATTCCTTGTAGCAAGTCACCTTTGGAAAGTAGTAAAATCACTGACCATTAATAATGAGGCCTACATTGCAAATTAGGTTCTTTTAAATCTATCAGACAACTTTCCCAATCAAAAGGAAAAAAAATATAAAATGATGTATAGTCATGGTAGTGTTTTCTATCTTTATAGAAGTTATTAATTTGTATACTTAAAAAAAAATTGAGTCCATTCATAGGAACACTTTATATTCTCTCAGCCTTAAAAGTGCTCTAGCTATGGCCTGCTAACTCTTATGGCCATGAAGAATGCATGTCTTGGTTATAAATGGTATCCACTTTAGCTTCATAGCTTAGAGCTGAATAAACACAGAATCACTGAATTGTACTCAATGGCTCTATTTATACTGTATTTTGTTAGCATCTGACATAAATCAAGGGTGATTTGATTGACTATACCCAAAGTAGAGCTGGAATAAAATAATGAGGGTGTTTGTTAGCTGAGCTGCCAGTCTTTAGTAGTAATGACATTGCATGTAATAGGTAGCAGGTAGGTTCAAATGTGCTTTTTATTTGTTGTACATACATTTTATAAAAGAAAGATGTAGGAAGGCCCAGGGTGCAATTTTTCACACCCACCCCCCTCCAGATAGGAAGCTAATTAAAAACAAGGCAAAAAACCTGATCATGAATGAATGCATTGGCCCATTGTTTAGTGTTATACAGAACTGTACAAAAAAGATCATTAAATTCCATTCATCACTCGGGCTTTAAATTGATGCAAAAGACTTGTACTTCTGTGCAGAAGGTGGAGGCTAAGTAGGAAGGGTATTAAATCAGTTTGAGAGTCTTGGGAAAGAAAACATTTAGCAAGAGAAATAATAAAGAGGAGAATATGCTAACATTGCTGTAAGGAGTGTTAGCTCGTTTGTTTTCAATGCAATTCTGAAAGGGTAAGATGAAGGTAATATAAATGTTAATACTAAAGTCCAGAGGGTTTGAAATGTTCAGTGGAAGTACCTGGTGTCACTGCAGGAAGGAAAAGTGTTTTCATCACCCTCTGAAGAAGTCTGTTTTCAAGGTGTCTAGTGGTGCCAATTTTAGACCCAACGACTGTGTAAATTGTAAAACTATTTGTAAAACTAAATGGTAAAACTAAAAAAAACCCCTTTAATTGTAAAACACTATTTTTGACAACGTAAAACACTGTTTTAAAGTGTACTTCAGGCTGGAACTTTATGTTTCAGCTTTTGAATGGCTACTAATTTATTATTTAATTATTATTTTTTTTTAAATAATGCATTAAACTCCTCTTTTGAAAGCTTCTCCAAGTATGGGATGGAACAGCTGAACAGTCTGTGAGCAGGTACGCTGGGATACTAATTAGCTGATTGGCATAAAGCTATTTTCTCCAGGCATTGAGAGGATACAAGCATTATGGTCATAAAAATTGACTTCTGTTTGTTACACACACTTCTACTGGAGTCATAAAATTTTTTTTTCCTCAGCTCTCAGGAGTGCATGTAGCTACAAACTGCTGTTAACACTGCCACGTGCACTCTGTCATAAAATACTAATTGCTTATCGACCAGGTCACAGAATTTGGGCAAAAAGTATATCTAATAGAAACAGGGAAATCTGGGAAGCATCCTGCCTCATCTAACACCACAGAGTGTGGGTCCAACCCAGAAAACAGATCCTCTGGCACAGACCCATCCCCACACCAGAGTGTGGGTCACACAGAGGACTGGTTGCAGAGTTTTAGGCTTGAGCTGCTGTTTGCAGGATTGGGATAAGCTTTTAGTAAACATCATTTGCCTGAGGCTCAGTGTGGCCCTGGAGAAGACAGGACAGGTGTAATGAGGGATTTGCAGTCTTTTTTCAGTGGTCCTCACTGACAGGACAAGAGGCAATGGGCACAAGCTTGAATATAGGAAGTTCCACCTAAACATGAGGAGGAATTTTACTGTGAGGGTGGCAGAGCACTGGGACAGGCTGCCCAGGGAGGTTGTGGAGTCTCCATCTCTGGAGACATTGAAAACTCACCTGGATGCTGTCCTGTACAGCCTGCTCTAGATGATCTTCCATTCTGTTGCTTCTAGTGCTGCCCTGCATTGTGTACAGCTTTTTATTATGGCTGAGGAGTGTGTGATCTGATTTCTGACTGTCTAACAAGCCATTTTTATCATAGCCAGCCATGGATTGAGCACCTGACCACTGAAAGCAAGGAAAAGACATCCCAGAAACCTGTTGCCATGCTGTGCACTTCAATGCCTGCATAATTGCTGTGAGCAGCTTCTCAAAGCAGTTTGAAACACTGTGATGAGGTATCCAGCAGAAAACATCTCTGGATTGAATCCCTTCATAAGGATCCTCCAATCACAGTCTCATTTCTCATACTCAGGCACTATACCAGTTGCTTCCCAGACTCAAAGAGTTTAATAGAACTGCTGCAAGGGACTTTTATTTGCTGGTAAAGATCAAGGCATCAAAGGAGATATGTAGTGGTGGAGGCTGTTTGGGTAGCTGTGTAATAGATGCTGAAATGTGTAACTTAAACTCACGCTTTGGGATCTCCACTGTGCTCCTAACTCACAAGTGTGCTTTGGAGCTGGAAGGTTTAAATTGGATATTAGGGGGAAGTTCTTTGCAGAGAGAGTGGTGAGGGGCTGGAACAGGCTGCCCAGAGAGGGGGTGGGTGCCCCGTCCCTGGGGGTGTTCAAGGCCAGGTTGGCTGGGGCCCTGGGCAACCTTGTGTAGCTCCAGGCCTGAGGTTGGTGTCCCTGCCTGTGGCAGGGGGTTGGAGCTCTGTGATCCTTGGGGTCCCTTCCAACCCAGAATATTCTATGATTCTATGATTCTATAGTGCAGAGAGTGGCATATCACTTGTACAGCAGTCCTAAACAGCCATTAATTCTAAAGCTGCGAATTCCTTCAAGACTTGTTTGGCAGAAACTGATTTCCATGGGCTGAACATCTTCCTTGTTTCCTTGAAGAGTTGCCACAGGATGTGATGAGCACTAGGGAAATCTGGCCCATAGAAACAGTGGAAGAGACCATGCAATACAACTTTGTGTGTTGCTGTGGTCACCAAAGAGTGACTTACTGCCTTAGTGACTATGGTGTAGCAGTGGAAGCTCATGCCTCTCACAGTCAGTGTTTTGAAAGAGGAGATAAATATTCTCCACTGCACATCTTGCTATCCAGCCCGAGATGAAAGAGGTGGGGAGGTGCAATTCCAGGTCACAGTTGCAGATCTTTCCAAGATATCTTGTCAACTGAGACTCTGGGAGGTTGGTTTTGCTTCTAGGGAAAAAAGAAAAAAAAACAGAGGAAAAAAAAAAAGGAAAAAAAAAGGAAAAAAAATGAAAAAAGAAAAAAAAATAAGGAAAAGAGAAAAAAGAAAAAAGAGAAAAAAAGAAAAAAGGAAAAAAGGAAAAAGGAAAAAAGAAGAAAAAAGGAAAAAAGAAGAAAAAAGAGATAAAAGAAAAAAGAGGGAAAAAAGAGAAAAAAGAAAAAAAGGGGAAAAAAGAAGAAAAGAAGGAAAAAAAGAAAGAAAAAAATTAAATAAAATTATTTCCTGAGTTTGAATGGGAAGAGCTCATGCCAACAGCTGAGGGCTCAGGTAAGCTCGTGGTCTCAGCAGGATGAGCTGCATAGTTCTTTCAATTTTACTGCAGTGTTTCATGGTCCTGTTTGTTTCTCTGTGGTTCAGAATTCTGAGTTGGAGGTGTTCACTTTTGCTGAGTTTTCTGATTTTCAGAAAGCCCAGGTCCCTGTGCTCCTAAACTCCATCCTCCATTAGATGCTTCAAGCTAGATATCCATGTTTTTTAAGCTCTCTGACTTCAGGCAAGTACCTCAAGTGCTTTTGAGATCCAGTGTGCCACAGACTGAGCAAGATTACAATGCACCAGTGGCTGCTGTCCAAAAAATGCATTGGATTTTGTTTAAGCCAGCATTTGCAAAGCCTTTTCACATTCAAACACACACACATTTTATTGAGTATTTGGTATCTTACTCTCCTAGGCAGTTCTGAAAATCCCACCCTACATTTTCTTCAGAATCATTTGATGTTTCTTTCAAGGAAATCTTTCAAATCACCCTTGTACAGGGTAAAATGCTTCTCTCAGAGCTGTGTGGTGGAGTTCATCTGTGATATTATGCTCTCCCCACCTGCCTGCAAAGCAGAACTCTTTCTCTTTGCTTTATTTTCCTAGTCTCTATTTCTCTTCCCTTTATTTTCCCATTCTCTATTTCTCTTTTGTGGTGCATTTACCTCAGTGGCTATTACCATGGTGTTCAAGTCAATAGAATGTCCAGTGTCCTGTATAATACAGTCTTAATTTTTTCACCCACAGGCTTTGATTTTGATCTGGGCATTTCCACCACAAAGCCCATACTTAATAATTAAAAATCTTCATTTTTTCTTTTGGCACAAGTTCCCTATATTCCTTTCTGAAGCATTCAGGCACTGTGAATTGTTCCCTGAAGCCAAATCTATACTTTTTATTGTTATGTGAATATTCTGCTCCTACTAGATATTACACTTTTACTTCCTATTCAATAAATATCCATGACATTCAGCTCAGCAATGGGTATTAGCCTGTCAGAACACTAATTTATGACGAGAATAGGTTTATGGATCAAAAAAGTGTAAATATGAAGAGCTGTGATTCTTCTGTGAGTTAAATTCTGAGCAAACATTCCCCTCCAAAATTTAGTAAGTGCTGGTTTATCTCCTCTTTTGAAGCTGATTTGAGATGTGAGGTGATTTATGAACTTAGAAATGGGCTCTTTGAAATTTTTCTTTCTGCATTTTGTGACAATATATAAGGCATCAGGTTGTTGAGGATGAGAATACATTTCAGTTACTTCCTTGGGATATAGCTCAATATTAACTTTCTGGTCTGCTGTCTTACTGAACAATGCCTGTTCCACTGACAGTTCATTTAGATATTGTCATGGTGTTGGAAGCTTTAAAGGGGTTAATGAGGTATTTATTCCATTATTGTTATTGGAAATTACAGTGTCTAGAACACTTACACAAGAAGATTAAAGATAGATGCTTTAGACCACTTTCTATAGTCTGATAGACCATTATTTTCTGGTTCATAACACAAAATAGTACTTTTCATCAAGGAGCTCATATTCTCTAGATGATTCAAAAATTCACAGACCAAAACCAATGTGAAATATTAAGTTCCTAATACTTTTTTAACCCCAAACAAGTTATAATGCAAATGTTCTAATCCAACAAGGCAAAACCGTCGCGCCCGTTTCTCTCTGTGAAGTCTGACCATGCAAAGGGTGCCTTGAGAAGTTGGAGTAGACCTCCCCTAGCCTAGCTTCTACTTACAGCTTAGTACATATCACCAACTCTACTGCTTCTGATGGTTTGAGTTATTTGGTGGAGGATTTAAAACTTAATCTCTTCCCCTATTTTCAATGGAAAGATACTGAGTCTGGTCTTGCTCTCTTCATGTGGTTCCTTGGGGAGATGACCAAGCACTTCATGCTGGAAGGACAGCTAGATGAATTGTGTTTGAGATCACAGAATCACAAATCACAGGGGTTGGAAGGGGCCTCCAGAGCTCCTGGGGTCCAACCCCCTGCCAAAGCAGCTCCCCAGCTCATACTGCACAGGTCGGTGTCCAGACGGAGCTGGAATCTCTCCAGAGAAGGAGACTCCACACCCCCTGGGCAGCCTGTCCCAGGGCTTCCTCACCCTCACTGGGGAAAAGTTCCTCCCCAGGTTGGTGTGGAACTTCCTGTGCTCCAACTTGCAGCCATTTCCCCTTGTCCTGTCCCCACAGACACTGAAAAGGGGCTGGCATCCCCCTGCATCCCATCCTTCAGATATTGATCAACATTAATAAGGTCCCTCCTTAGTCTTCTTTTCTCCAGGCTGAACAGCCCCAGCTCTCTCAGCCTTTCCTCATAGGGGAGATGCTCCAGGCCCTTTATCATCTCCTCAGCCCCCTCTGGACTCTCTCCAGGAGATCCCTGTCCTTTTTATACCAAAGTGAAGTAGGAAGCATGGCAAAGTTTATCTAATTTCTTGCTCCCTCTCTTCACCTGGATACATTTAAGGACAGCACAGTCCACCCAGACAGCACTGTGCAGCACCTCAGTGTCACACAGGGTCTCTCTGACTGAGCCCATGGGTGGTTCTAGGACTCCTGAGCTCAGTTTGGTGTCTTCCACTCTAGAGCTCCCCTTTGCCTCATCATTTTCCTCCTAGACACCCCCATGCAATGTTCTATGGTCAATTACAAAAATCAATCTGTTAGAAGGAAATTTTGGTGCATCAGAGATTAGCAATCCCACTTCACTTTAGATGAGAGACTCAGTCAGCATTTAGTTTACATGCAAAGCCTTACAGTGATCCTTGAAGACAGCAAGATAACAGGCTGTAAAACAGAATGTTCTAGAGCCAAGCTGTACTGGGAGATGTTAATGTAGCAGAAAACAAATTGACTGTGAGAGAAATGAGTTTTATATTCATCCAGCAGTACAATCCATAATCTGATGCATTCTCACAAAATCACAACTTCATTATTATTATTTTTAGGAAAAAAAACACTCCTTCAACTGAGAAAAAAAAATCTAGATTGGGGATTTGGGTTTTCTTCCATTTATGAAGTGTAGATAGGTTATAAATCAGAAAAAAAAAAGAAAAAAGAAAAAAAAGAAAGTATTTATAGAAGATACACAGCTAGCAATACCAGTTTCTACTGGCCAGTACATCTGTGTGACTATTTCATCTTCCATGGTAACTTAAACACAAGAAAAAAGCCTTTACAGTTCAGGGCACTGCTGCCTGGCCAGAGATTGAGTGGGTTTGTAATAATTCATAGACCTTTCACTTTCATTTTTCTAGTGCTGAGGAATTACATTCTGCTATTAAAATGGCAATGTGAATTGCCTGGTAGAGTGTATGTATTCTACCTGCTCAAACAGATAAATAGAGCAGTATGAGAACAGGGAGTTCTTAATAGCAGATGTTCTAAAGAACCCAGATGGCTTGAAAGAAAATAGCATCGTGTTTCCTCTCATTTGTTGGTTGTTTTTCAGGTGGGATCCCTTAAAGGACATAGCCTAACAAGCACTATTTATCTTCCCTGGGCACAAGCCACGTGGGTTTATTCCTTTTGTGCTAATTAAAACAAGACAGCCTTGGAGTGGAGAATCACAGAATCACAAGGTTGGAAAAGACCTTTAAAATCACAGAATCACAGAATTACAGGGGTTGGAAGGGGCCTCCAGAGCCCATCGAGACCAACCCCCTGCCAGAGCAGGTTCCCTAGGACAGGGCACACAGGTCGGTGTCCAGATCGGGCTGGAATCTCTCCAGAGAAGGCGACTCCACACCCCCTGGGCAGCCTGTCCCAGGGCTCCCTCACCCTCACTGGGGAAAAGTTCTTCCCCATGTTGGTGTGGAACTCCCTGTGCTCCAACTTGCAGCCATTGCCCCTTGTCCTGTCCCCACAGAGCATTGAAAAGGGGCTGGCAAATTCCCCCTGCATCAAGATCACCAAGTCCAACCATTCCCATCCTAAGCTAAACCAGATCCCGAAGTACCTCATCTGCCCTTTGTTAAACACCCCCAGGGAAGGGGACTCAGCCCCTCCCTGGGCAGCCTGTGCCACAGCCCCACAACTCTGCCAGGGAAGAACTTTGCCCTCCCATCTGAGCTGCCCCTGCCCTGGCCCAGCTTGAGCCCATTGCCCGTTGTCCCATCTCCTGTCCCCTGGCTGAAGAGACCACTCCCCACCTCTCTGCACCCTCCTGGCAGGGCAGGGGAGGTGGGGAGAAGGTCTCCCCTCAGCCTCCTCTTCTCCAGGCTCAACACCCCCAGCTCCCTCAGAGGATTTGCCCTCCAGACATTGCAGACATCATCTCTCCAGCTCAGCCCAGTAGGAACTTTGGATGTGGCCATCTGAAATGAGTGCTTGGGAGGCTGGATAAAGTGTTGGGTGTCAGCTGCCAGATCTGTGTGCTAAAGGCTTGAGAATGTCCCAGGCAGACATCCTGCAGCAGCAGGTGGGCACAGTTTGAGGGCGCTTCAGGCGAGGTTTGGATCTGCTCAGTTATCCATTGGTTTTAGGTTTAACACTCTCAGCTACCCTGACAGTATCTGGAGTAGAAGCATCCCAGAGGATGAGAGTTTGGTGGAGCTCATGGGAATTTCTGGTGGTCCTTCCTTCTCAGAGTCAGCACTCTACCTGGTGTTTTTCCTTTCTGCTTTCAGAAACGATTGGTTTCCCTGTGTGGTGAAGAACGTGAGTGTTTCTGCTGGGGATTTCTTTCCTAATGGTGGACAATGCTTAGCTGAGACTCCCAACTATAACAGAAAATGTTTCCATTAAAGATAACGGGAAGAACTGGGTTGGGAGAGGTTCCTGGGAGGAGCTGATGTGTGTCTATTGGTTTCTCTTCCATATGTGGGCTTTGACTGGTTTATGTGCGTGTGACCGCAACAAATTGAGGACCCAGCACATGGGGCTGAGAACTAAAGAGAAGAGAACATTGAGAACTGAGCAACCTGTGAGAATACTCAGGATCAGATGATGACAAAATACTTTTCTTTTTCTTGAACATTTAGCCTATTTCCATTAAAATATCATGATTCTCACCCCCCAGTTTAAACCAATGTACTCAATGTTAAAGAAAAGGTAGTAGGTTAGTTTTAGGTTAAAACTAAAAGGTAGTAAGTAACCTGTCTCTAAGCTGTTTCACTCCTCAAGTGAGACATGGAGTCAGCTACCAAAACCTAACCCAACCCAACCCAAAAAACCCCATTCCTTGGCCTTTGTCTCTTCAGACCCTGGTTTGTTCATCAGTGATCCCAGCCTTCTATTCTCAGCACTCCATCAGCAGCTGTGAGATGTCAGCCTTGAATTTTCATTAAAAAAATCCCAACTACTAAGGGACATGACTCACTGATATTCCCAATATAAGCTGAGATTTGTGCATACTAAGAGCCATGCATGTTCCAAATACCAATGTCATGCTCTTGTCATCCTCATAAACCCCCAGGCAAGTCTGCAGAACATCCACTCATTCAGTATTATTTTTTTCCCCTTTTTTTCTTTTAAAGAAACCCTAAATCTTGCACCTTGCATTTTACAGACTGATAAGTGTCCTGACACTGCAGAACCTAGAGTAGATTGTATCAAGCTTCATTCTTTCCCTTGCAGTTGTGGCCTTGCAGTATGTGACATGCCAATTCATAATAGGAGCAGGAGTGTACAATACAGAACACCAGCCTTTTGTTAGTGGGCAGAAAATGGAGCTCAATTTTAAAATTGATTTTGGGAGAGGGAGGGAAGGCAAGAAATGGATATTTATTCATTTCTGCTGCTTCACTTTCAAATTTATAAAAGCAGCCACCTTTGGAGCTCCATCTCAGTGTCTGTCTCAAGCCAGTAAAGCTGCACTGGTTTCCACAAGCAGTGCATCAGCCTGCTAAGTTTCTTCTCTGCAAATTAGACATTCAGGTATAAAGGACACAGAATAAATATTGCTCTGTGGGCTGGCAGCATAAAATGTGAGGCCTACTTCTCTGTTCAGGTTGGTGCATGTCTGTAAGGAACAACTCTGATGAAGTCAACAGAGTTAAAGAAGTTCAAAATATTTTGAAAGAGAGGCTGGGATTGATTCTGCTATATTAAACTCCTACCAGGTGAATTATCCCACCCCTGTGGCTTTACAGTTGCTATAATGTGTAAGGTGCCACTAGTATTTTAAACAAATATTCCAAGGCTAATTACTCAATTGATTGAGCATGTTGAACCATCATACATCAAGATTTACACCACTGAAGTCAGTGGTAGTAAACAAGTCTACTACTGTAAAAGGAGGAAGGCTCATGAGCAGCTCAGCCTGACTGGAAAATGAACAGTGCCAGTTCAAAAATGATCTCAATTGCAGTTGAGATTGGTGTTATATAGGTGGTATGAAGGACAGGTCTTAAGTTGGACTACACTGCTCTAGTTTCACTGATGAAAGATGTGGGGCTGTTGGAGAGGGGTCAGAGGAGCCATGGAGATGCTCAGAGGGCTGGAGCAGCTCCCCTCTGGAGAGAGGCTGAGGGAGCTGGGCTGGGTCAGCCTGGAGAAGAGAAGGCTGTGGGGGGACCTCATTGCAGCCTGCCAGTCCCTGAAGGGAGCAGAGACACAGGAGGGGAATCAGCTTGTTCAAAGGGCAGAGACTGGCAGGACAAGGGGGATGGATTAAAGCTGAAGGAAGGAAGGTTTAAATGAGATATTAGGGGGAAGTTCTTTGCAGAGAGAGTGGTGAGGGGCTGGAACAGGCTGCCCAGAGAGGGGGTGGGTGCCCCGTCCCTGGAAGTGTTCAAGGCCAGGTTGGATGGGGCCCTGGGCAACCTTGTGTAGCTCCAGGCCTGAGGTTGGTGTCCCTGCCTGTGGCAGGGAGGTTGGAGCTCTGTGATCCTTGGGGTCCCTTCCAACCCATGCCAGTCTATGATTCTATGGTTCTATGTTCCTGGTGGGAAGGACAATTTATGCACTTTGGGTATATTTTTATTTTCCTGCCTACATAACTTCTGACTTAAGAATACTTTGGTCTGATTTGTGTGTGGGGACAACCTTGTGCCTGGTTTATCTAATGCTTATTGAAAGCTTAGTCACTTTGCATATATAATTGCTACATTTGCAGTTGCAAATCAAATATTGCCAATTAGGATTACTGGGAAAAATCCTTTCAGCTGCAGCAGCTCTGCATATAAATGTGTGATGGCATTTTCAATGCTGAGAGCCAGTGCTGGGGAATGCCACAGTCCAGGAGAACTGGAAAATAGTTCTATTCCCATAACATGTAGAAGAATATGCCATAGTGGTATTAATCACTGAGACAACAATTGGAGTAATTGTTTTGCTAGTGCTACAACTCATGAGCAGAAAAATTATCCATGACATCAGAAGGAAATTAATTCTCCTAGATTAAATATTACTATTTCTACATTGACCTGCATCTTTCAGACTAAACAATTTGAGGGTTTTTTTTAACTTTTTAGCTATTTAGGTGTGGAACTTTCTTTACAGAGTTGTAGACTTGAAACAGTTTGATTTTACCAGTGATTGCTCTTGATTAATTTGTTCACTTTTTCTTAGCTTTCTGTTGACTAATAACTATCTGGAGATGCAAAGGAGGCCTCTGCCAGAGAGAAATGCATTCTGTATGCAGAAATGCATTCTGAAAGGCAAGAGCTGGCTCAGGCTGAGTTCTGTGGTCCTTGTGACTTTATTCACAGCTTTTGTGAGATCTTCAGAAATGACCCTCAAGGCCATTGACTTTTGTGAGTCAGTTTTCCATGGCTGGCAAATCAGCTATCTCAAGAATTCAGGATTGAGCATTTTGCTTTGAAAGGACCAGCTTAGGTGTAGCCATGAGCAGTTACTTTCCTGCCCCTCCTGTTGTATTGTGGCTGTAGATCTGGAAAGGAATTTAATAGTTTCAATGTAATTCCTTGGGCTGTTCTCTCCATCATATATTCCACCCCCAAAAAACTTCTGTGACTATCACAGAAGAAACTGAGCTACAAATAGAAGAAACTAAGCTACAATTTGGGCCGGAAGAATCCCAGTCATAGATACAGCCTGGGAGAAGAGCTGGAGAGCAGCCCTGTGAGAAGGACCTGGGAATTCTGGTGGATGAGAGACTGAACATGAGGCAGCAGTGGCTCTGGCAGCTGGGAAGGGCGATGGGATCCTGGGCTCCATCAGCAGAGGGGTGGCAGCAGGGACAGGGAGGGGATTGTCCCTCTCTGCTCTGCCCTGGGGAGGCCCCAGCTGGATCCTGTGTCCAGAGCTGGGGCCCAACACAAGAAAGATGTGGGGCTGTTGGAGAGGGGTCAGAGGAGCCACGGAGATGCTCAGAGGGCTGGAGCAGCTCCCCTCTGGAGAGAGGCTGAGGGAGCTGGGCTGGGTCAGCCTGGAGAAGAGAAGGCTGTGGGGGGACCTCATTGCAGCCTGCCAGTCCCTGAAGGGAGCAGAGACACAGGAGGGGAATCAGCTTGTTCAAAGGGCAGAGACTGGCAGGACAAGGGGGAAGGATTAAAGCTGAAGGAAGGAAGGGTTAGATTGGATATTAGGGGGGAGTTTTTTGCAGAGAGAGTGGTGAGGGGCTGGAACAGGCTGCCCAGAGAGGGGGTGGGTGCCCCGTCCCTGGGGGTGTCCAAGGCCAGGTTGGATGGGGCCCTGGGCAACCTTGTGTAGCTCCAGGCCTGAGGTTGGTGTCCCTGCCTGTGGCAGGGGGGTTGGAGCTCTGTGATCCTTGGGGTCCCTTCCAACCCATGCCATTCTATGATTCTATGATTCCATTAAATACTTTCTCATTCCCTTACACTTATACCCTAGGCCATGGCTGAAGGACATCAGCACAACGCTGGGTATTTCATGACTGATAGTTGGATCATTAAAAGCTTGAAACTAATCACTGGCTAGCAATATACTTGAAGTAGTCTTGCTCATTTAAAAACTTGATGAAACCCATCTTTAGGCATCATATCTATAGCAAAAAATGAAAGAAAAAAGTAATTTTGATTCCTTGCATCATTAAAAAATATTATAATTTCTTTTCCCTTTACTTGTAATCTTCAAACATGTTATAAGTAACAAAAATATCGTGCTTTTTAGCTGCTAGCATGCTTCACCCAAACCAGAGATTCTAAGGCAAGCACTCTTGACCTATTTGCTGTGGTTTGCTAGGTTTTCAAGAAAGAAAGACAGGAGCCAGTGTGGCTGCACCGAAAAGCTCATGGGAAGCAGTAAGTGATCTCAATCTGCTATGTGCAGTAGAGAATCAGCTGTGAACAAGTTTTAAACACCCTGGTCTCCAAGCTATGCATGATTTATGGGGGCATCTAACCTTAAGAGCAATGTGAACAGACCACTGCAGTGATTAAATCCTATTTGAATGTTTTGTTAGGATAGTTCATGACAGGACAAAGGGCTCCTTATTCCCTTGCGACAATATCTCAGACACAGCCTTCCTCCCTTGGCTTCTCTCTACTAATCACTCCTAAAAGCTAAATAACAGAGGTTTCTGCAAAAGCCTGAAGGAGGAGTCCTAAGGCAAATGCTTAATGCCTGATCTCCCAGACACAGGGCTAATTAACTGAATCTTTTAAAACATCATGATGGGGATTTTCTGCATGCAGGTATTATCAATTACCCCATGAATTCAAGAGCTGCAATTCCTGGTAATTAACACCACGTATTCATTGTAGAGGACAGGACTGTACAAGGGGAAATAGCTGCTGCAAATGTGAAATTCTCAAGTTAAATTGTGCCTTTGAATAAAGGAGATCCATACGTTGAGGATCAAGACAAAGAAGTGTAACATGCTCTGTGCGTGATACACAGAGATAGCAGGTGATAAGGGCAGAGGGAATAAAACAGCCAGATACATTACACTTCCACACTGGCATCTGCACACTTCACACACATATTTGCACATTCAGTGCCATCATACCCATTTTCTGTCTCAGAGGACATGAGCAATTATCAGTGTTATGAGCTCCCCTCACGAGAGAGGGAAGTTGCCATGCTCATCTCATCCCAAGCTTCACTTTAACTCACTGAGTGCAGGGACAGCTGAAGGCTGTGTGAGCTGAAGAGGGAGGGTTAGCTATTTAGCAGCTAACACATATCCCAGGCCATGGAGCACAGGAAAGCTGAGCTCATTTTGGGATGCAATTTTCAGACCTAGGGAGCTTAAAGTGAAATATTTGGTCGTGTGGCTAAGGCACACTAATGCTAGCTTGATGCCAGTCTGGCTAGTGAATGAACACTGGGATGCACAAACCAGGGATTTCAGTGACTATTAATTGGCATGGTCATAGGTAACTGTAAAGATTAGGCTCTGGGCTCAAACATGAAGAGAAGTTATTCAGTGTGGGCTCTATTGATTTTCCAAAAGAGTAACAAGTTTTCTCCTCACATCTCTTATTCAGTTGGCTTCCCAAGGTTCACAAGTGAAGGGAGCATTCCTGTGCATCGCCTGTAAAACAGGGCTGGGAAACACATTAGTTCTTCTTTGGTATCTGTTGTGATGCAAAATTCACAGAGACAGATCATTTTAAAAGCACAGGATGTGCACAGGCTGCACACACAGCCAGCAGTAAAACTGCATCCAGGTTTTCATAAGAATATTTGGTCTTTCAATTGTCTAGGTGGGTCCTGGGTCTGTCTAATCTTGGTCCTGAGATGGACTAATCTTGGTCCGGAGATGAACTAATCTTGGTCCTGAGATGGAGTAATCTGCCATCTGCAGATGACCCCTTTTTTGGCTTGCTCTCAGTGAAGGCACTGGTGCTAATACAATGAGGATTATATTTTTAGCTCCTCTCAAGAGGTTTCCAAAGCTATATATTATGAATTGCCACATATATATGTTATATGTTGCCACAAATACTTATGTTACTGACTGTAGATATGGCTTGGTTTGGTTTGGGGGAGACCTTTATTGAGTGGTGAGGTCCTGGAACAGGCTGCCCAGAGAGGGGGTGGGTGCCCCATCCCTGGGGGTGTTCAAGGCCAGGTTGGATGGGGCCCTGGGCAACCTTGTGTAGCTCCAGGCCTGAGGTTGGTGTCCCTGCCTGTGGCAGGGGGTTGGAGCACTGTGATCCTTGGGGTCCCTTCTAACCCTTGCCATTCTATGATTCTATGATTCTATTGCTAGCAGTGTTTCTGAAAGCTAGAAGTGTCAGTTCCAAATGATTCAGTCATTAGAATGGTTTGGGTTAAGCAGGGAGTCCTTAACCAAAAAATAACCACAACAAATTCACTAAATGCTATGAAAGAACTGAAAGCCCAACGTGGTCTTTCTGCACTGCAAACTGCCTTGCTGAAGTTTGGATATCACACAGTTGTCAGTTTTGCCATCCAATAGCATCTATCTCTCAGGCAAGGTAGGCAGGCTTAGCATGGCCTCAGGCTGCACCATGACACCACCATGAATGATGTCTTATTATTGACCTGAACTGATTATTCAGAGACATTCTTGTTATACTTAAACTCCAAGCCCTAACATTACTGGGCAGGGAGTCAGTGGTTTAACTCTTAACAGGTGGTACAGTTTAGGCCAGCCAAAAAAAAAATAAAAATGATCTTTGCAATTAGTTCACTGGAAACTTGCAGGAATTTAGGATTCAATGAGTTTGTCCATCAGGCTTTCTTACTTATTTTATCCTCCATGACATTTAAATTGCACCCCTGATGGAAATGTTCCCCAGAACATCTACCTTGGGTAGGCTTTTACTGAAAGTGAAGTCAGCAGATTGTTCTTACCTTTGACTTAGTATCTTCACTTTCAGAGTGTGGCTTGTGCTGATTCTGTCAGTGATTTCTTTTTCCTTGTGGCATCTCCTAAAGGCACTACCTGGGGTTAGACCCTTGTTGCACTATGGATCATGGCCATATTGTGAAGACTCAAGGACTGAACACCAGAAATGAGTTTAGTGTTTTGAATTAGGTCCCTGGAGATTTTCCTTTGGCTTTCTCTGTTCCATTCTTTGGTTTGGTTTTCTTTGTTGGTTTTTTTTTTTTCTAACAGGTCTAGAGAAGAGAAGGCTGTGGGGGGACCTCATTGCAGCCTGCCAGTCCCTGAAGGGAGCAGAGACACAGGAGGGGAATCAGCTTATTCAAAGGGCAGAGACTGGCAGGAAAAAGGGGATGGATTAAAGCTAAAGGAAGGAAGGTTTAGATTGGATATTAGAGGGAATTTTTTGCAGAGAGAGTGGTGAGGGGCTGGAAGGGGCTGCCCAGAGAGGGGGTGGGTGCCCCGTCCCTGGGGGTGTTCAAGGCCAGGTTGGATGGGGCCCTGGGCAACCTTGTGTAGCTCCAGGCCTGAGGTTGGTGTCCCTGCCTGTGGCAGGGGGGTTGGAGCTCTGTGATCCTTGGGGTCCCTTCCAACCCAGGCCATTCTATGATTCTATGTGCCCACACATGCACACCAGCAATCACAAGTGAGCAGCGTAATGATGATGGCAGTAGTCTCTTTGTCTCTTGAGACTGACTTATTAAATAATTTTCTGGTATTTTCCTTCAGCATGTTTTTCTCTGCCTTTCCTCTCTGCAAAGTAAAGGGGAGGGAAGAGTTGGGGGGGACTTTTAATATTTGGGGTTTCCCTTGAATCAGCTTGGGGGATTTTTGGTATGTGTGTGAATATATAGTTATGATGGGCATATCCCTAATCAGCCCGCTATCTCTGCTTATTATGTGCAATTTTAGTTCCTTGCACCCTGTTAACATAGGCTCTTAGTGCAGCTGGTGAGTTTTAAAATCATCTCGGAGTGCTTCACTGGACTGAAGAAATAATTAATTGAAGGCTCTCAGCACGTGCTAAGTAGCTCAGTTGAGTCTGAAGATCTGAACAATTGCTTTGTTTTTTCCTTTCCTTATCACCATTAGCCATTTTCGCTGGATAGAGATACAAAATAACTAGCCTTTACAGTGAGCCATTAAACTGTCATTTGGGCAACTGTGCATGAAGAGGCATCAGATAACGGTCAGTGCTGGAGTAGAACAGGGTTTGTGAATCATAGCTGTCTCCACTGTACTTAAATCACATTCACCACTGGTGCAGTCAAGGGTTTCATTAAAGGGAGAAGCATTCATCTAGAGAAATATATCCAAAAAATGAGAGTAAATAAAAGCCTTACATTTTTCTCTATTTCTCTTCATGTTTTATTTACCACAGTGGGGGCTTAACAAGGTAGCAAATGTAAAGAGCAGTGAGATAACCATGCAGAAGAGGATCCTGAAAATGAACACGGTGACATTTTAAAAGAGACGTTCCACACTGGGGCAGATTTAGGTTCTTCTTATATTTACACAGCACTTAGGGGGATGGTGGAAGGGAAGCTGTGAATGTATTTCAGTGGGGAAAGTGCAAAACTGACTAAAAAATATAATCTACCTCTGCAGAGACATGCATCTGGAAAGAGGAGGTAATTTCTGTTGAGAAATAGGATTTCTCCCCCACCACTTATAAAACATGCAGAAAATAACAATAGTCACCTGCGTATTATTGGTGTCAATTTGTTATGTGATGTTGCCTGAAAAGTGCTAATTACCACACACAGGGAAATTGCAGTCTTTGCCCCCCAAGAGCCTGCAGTTTAAATAATGAAGGTCTCTGCAAGTGAACAAAACCCAGAAGGTGTTATGGGGGCTTGGGGAGAGGGGAAGGGGCAAAGGCCGGGAGGCTACAACAGCATGACCATGTGCCTTCTCCAGCTTGTCTGTGATAATTATGGTCTGAACCTTTTAATAATGTAAAAAAAAAGGGGGTGGGGGTGGGGGGTGTTTGTTGTTGAAATGAGGTGACAGAGAACACAAGGTTTTACATGCTGAGGGTAAGGGGCAGAGAGCCTGAGTCTGAATTACATGATGGTGAAAGCACAAAGAGCCTGGGGGTAAGGAGTAAAGCAGAAATGGGTGATGCAGCAGGAGACGTAGACCTGCCTGAACTCTGTGTGCTGAGTTCAAGTTGCTTTCCTGTGCCGCCTTCTTTCTGCACTTCCTCAGCAAGGTTGCTTGGGCTGTTCTCAGCCAAAAACACCTCAACACACTGGGAACAGGTGAAGGCTCGCCGGAGAGGGAAATCCACGAGCCACCGCTCCTTTGCTGCAGAAATGTAGCTCTTCCTAAGAAATGACGGGGCTGAACCTTCCCTTGCTGCTGCTGTCAGAGAAGGAGGATAATTAATCCATCCAATGGCTCCTCCTCAGAGCAGGTCACTGCTGCTGGCCCAGCCATGTTGATCAAATATTCTTCTTTTCGAATTGGAACTGGTCATCAGCTGCCCCTTACCTCTTGCCTTGGAAGAGGGGGTACCCTCTCCCTAGGCATCAGATGATCATCTCACCTCCTTGGGGGACCTAGTCCTGTTACCAGTACTCTGTGAACGAAAGGGAAGATGCTTGGCATCTCCTCTCTCCCTGTACAAGCACAACAGGCAGCAAGATTTATTCTCTGGGTCTCACATTCAGCCCTCTCTAATGTAATTACCAGATGCTGGGCTTTATACAGCAGTCTCTTAAGTACCTATAAACTTAAAGCCAGAAATCACATCACAACCCTCTTCCGAGTCACTTGGACCACATCCTTTGTTACTGTGTGTAGTGCATCATCATTTGTGTGAGACGGTTGTGAAATGCTGCTGAATTCAGGGTTTTCCTGGGCTTTTCATGGTTTGAGTGAAGCAAATTAACAAGGAAAGTTTGCCCTGAGGTTTAATGGCATCTCAGATACTTGGGGCCTGGCTGTCTGGGCTTCATGGAGCTACAAGTTTAGGGTATAATTCTCCACTCTCATAGAGCAACTGAAAAATAGTGAATAGTTCAACCAAACCCCTAGATTTACAAAAAGAATTTGATTTGAATCCAAATATTAGTGTGGTTACTTAGTTTTCCATCTGCAGAGGTGCTCCTGACTCCAGCCAGCCTCAGTGCTCAACATATAAGCTATGTGGTCACCTTTAAAGGCTTTTGCCTTGTGAGCATAGCTGTGCCTAGCTGGGGGTAGCAGTGTTGCAGCAGATCGCTTCTGTCCCTGCCTTTCACTCCTGAGCCCATCTCTGATAAACACGCTGTGTTTATCACTGGTGTATGGGATGATTGGCTGCAGAGAGGCACAGACCAGAGGGAATGGTGATGGAAGGCCTCGGCCTGCAGGCACACCCGTTCCGTAGGGAGCGTTGGGCCAGGAGTGCTGCATGAAATCTGGGCAGTGGTGCAGATGTGCTCGCAGACCAGTTTACAGACTCTGGGTTTGCCCAGGAGATGCCCTAAGTGTAGCAGTCTCTGAGATGGAAAACAAGGCCATGGCTAGGGTGGGCCAAGTATCGGTATAGAACTGAGCTTGGGCAGTCGGGCCTAGGAGGTTAGCAGTTTCCTCTGAGCTTTGGCTTCTCTTTGAAACAAAACAAAACCCCCCTCCAACCAATTTCTTTTTACTTAATAACTAAGGAAACTCCAGGATAGAAATTCTGTAAATTAACAACAGAGATAAGCAGTAGTCTAATCAGGGAAAATTTCTATTGTACTTGGAGCTGAAATCTTGATTCCCTGGAAGTTGAGGACAAAACCCCTGTGGCTACAAGGTGACCCAAAAATCTCCCCCCCCAAACTAGGATTTCTTGTTGCCTCAGCTTCTTGCATCAAATGTTGTCGAGTAATGTGTTTCTTTCTGTTCCAGTGCACAGCCCTAATTCTACTCTGCAGCGTTTCAGGGCTCTAACATTGTAAAATGTAGGTTCAAACATGCTCTTTTTCCATAGGAATGTGTTAAACAGGCCATGAAAAGCCAGCATGATCAAAAGATGTTCTACGAAGTATTGATATTTCACTGCTTCTTACCTTGAGTTTCTTCAGTAATTCACCATATCAGAAATACAATATTTGTAAGTTCTTTTTCATAAAGGTCTTTATGGGTTTGGAAATTTAAACACCGCGAAGCTGAAGTTGAATTGGAAACCAAAAGTCTCTAAGCTTGTACATCTTAGGGAAAAAAAAAATTCAATTAAGTGGGATTTTAGCTGTTTCAATAAAATTGGACTCTCCCTTTTCAAGATAAGGGTCCTATAGAGCTGAAGCAACCTTTATGTGGCAGGAATATCCACTTCTACTAAACGTATAATCCTAGCTCAGGATACAATACACACAACAGGAAATCAATGTATAGTAGAATCAATTTGAAAATATAAAATAAACTAATATATGAGTGGAAAATTGACTTCCTATGGATTAAAAGCAGCACAAATGGTAGAAAAATCTGGCTTTTTTTACAGGATGAGGTGGGTGGTAATAATAATGCAACTGATTAACTAGCTGGACTCAGCTGCTGTGTGTGCACATAGATGTGGGTTTTTTTCCTTTGGTAAAAGGATTCAAAGAGGAAGTAATTTATTGGTGCACTTTGCTCAGTGTTTGTCATTGAAAGGATGCAAAGTGTGTACAGCACAGTGGAAAAAAAAAAAAGGAAAAAAGTAAAAGATACAGGATGTATTATTTAAAGTATCAGCACCATAAACAGTGTAGGATTACTGCTGCAATCCCATTACAGCTGTGGGGATGTATAAATGTTTCCATTATGATTATCATTGAGGAGTTTATAAGAGAGATTTTTATTTTTCAAGGGAATTTAATGTTTGTGTAATGCTGTTGGAAAACAGATTGACAGTCTGGAAACTGAAAGTCTTTTTATTTGCTGCCATAACAGATACAATTGGACATAGAAGGAAAGCAGCTCCCTCTCTGCCCAGTACCATCCTCAGTCCTGCCATCAGCAGGTTCTGCTACATATGATGTTTCAGGTCATTTTTGGTCATTGGTACCTCTCTGCTAATTGTTCTGAGGGAAAATGAAGTAAGGACAAAGTAAATTGAGACTAGAAAGCTATTAAAAATGGGTCTTAGACATGAATGTTTGGTTTCTCCATTTTTGATAGAATGCAAAAGGACAACAACATCATAAACCTCCTGTTTAGGAAACATTACTGTTTGGTCACAGGAGGGAGGAAAAGGATCAGTCCTCCTTCCTGAAGCTGAGCCTAACTGGGACAAGATGACCTATCAGCAGGTTGCCCAGTGCAGTGAAACCGAGATATGAATTCTTCACATCTCTCAGTTTCACTGGGGAACATTAAATCCATATACTACTACTTGATACCGCTGGCATTAATTTAGCTTGCCCACAGGTATGATATAGACAGAGGAACTGTTCCAGGCACATGGTTTCTCTCCCACCACATGATTAGGAATGCACAAATTAAACGGGGCTTGAATCCATACTCAGATATTTATTAGATTAATAAAGATGCTTCATGAATGGAAATAGAGAAAAGAAGAAAAGACCCAACAAATGTGTAGACTTGGCTTGTCTATGTTTGGCACATGTCTAAAAAATAGCATTTCCAGACTGATTGCATGCAGAAAGACCCAAATCTGCTGTATCCTGCAGTGGAGATCCACCTGATGTGATGCCATGCCAGAAGGGGCCACCTTTCTCTCTGTCCTCTTTGTCCCTCAAAAGACTGTGTGTGGAGGTATGTAATTTCATTTGAACAAGTTACATGAATCCCATATAACATCCTCACATAGACAAGAATCATAGAATCATAGAATGGCAAGGGTTGGAAGGGACCCTGAGGATCATAAAGCTCCAACCCCCCTGCCACAGGCAGGGACACCAACCTCAGGCCTGGAGCTACACAAGGTTGCCCAGGGCCCCATCCAACCTGGCCTTGAACACCCCCAGACACGGGGCACCCACCCTCTCTCTGGGCAGCCTGTTCCAGCCCCTCACCACTCTCTCTGCAAAAAACTTCCCCCTAATATCCAATCTAACCCTTCCCTCCTTCAGCTTTAATCCATCCCCCTTGTCCTGCCAGTCTCTGCCCTTTTAAAAAGTTGATTCCCCTCCTGTGTCTCTGCTCCCTTCAGGGACTGGCAGGCTGCAATGAGGTCCCCCACAGCCTTCTCTACTCCAGGGTGACCCAGCCCAGCTCCCTCAGCCTCTCCTTGTAAGGCAGGTGCTCCAGCCCTCTAATCATCCTTGTGGCTCCTCTGACCCCTCTCCAACAGTTCTACATCCTTCTTGTATTGGGGGCCCCAGATCTGGACACAGGACTCCAGGTGGGACCTCACGAGGGCAGAGCAGAGAGGGACAATCCCCTCCCTGTCCCTGCTGCCACCCCTCTGCTGATGGAGCCCAGGATCCCATTGGCCTTGTGAGCTGCAAGAGCCACTGCTGCCTCATGTTCAGTTTCTCATCCACAAGCTCAATGAACCAGGCAGGAGATGAGCATTGAGAGAAAAGGCTGGCAAGAGAAGTAAACCAGAGTGAAAAGCAGTGGTGAATAAGATATAGAGTGAATAGTATATACTAGTGTTGTCTCTGTGGGTGAACTATTCTGCCTTTGGAACTCCACAAATTGTACAAATGCAGCTTGTGTCCATGTGTAAAGGTCTTGAGCTCTCCTGAAACTTGAGTTATGTCCTCATTGGAATACGGGACCAATGCTAAGGATCAGAACTCTTTATATAGAACATATATCCAAAAAGCAGCTGGGCTCAGGTCACGAGTCACACAGTGTCTTACAGCCATGGTAAGTTGATATAGAAGTCCAGAATACTTTTGATTCCTACAGGACTGGGGTTGAATTGATTGCCACTACTCTAAAAACCTTTAATTAGTATTTTTCTTTTATTTCTCATCTCACAAGAAAGACTGGTGAGCAACATAAAGCAGGTGTGGAAGGGGGGGAGGTAAGCAGATCGCTGGCACTGGACCGATCCATTGGGATGGAGTTTCATGAGTTAGAAAATGTATGGACACACAACTTTGCTTCCTGCTCCCAGGGTCTCAGCTCAGTCATTGGAAAGTGTGCTTGTGCAGATGAAGTCACAGACTGGGTCAGAGTAGGATCCATCAGACTACTGAGCTCTTGTCAACTAAATGTCGACATGTTCTGAGTAGATCTTTTCTTCAACCTTTGTGTAAACATTGCACTGATATGTAGAGGCAATTTGCTGTGCATGGAGTGGAAGCATATTATTTTAGATTAATATCTGATATCATTTAAACTAGAAATTGTTCACCGAATCACAAGGTTGGAAAAGCCCTTTAAGATCATCAAATCCAACCATTCTCATCCTAAGCTAAACCAGATCCCTGAGTACCTCATCTCCCCTTTTTTAAACACCCCCAGGGAAGGGGACTCAGCCCCTCCCTGGGCAGCCTGTGCCACAGCCCCACAACTCTGCCAGGGAAGAACTTTGCCCTCCCATCTGAGCTGCCCCTGCCCTGGCCCAGCTTGAGCCCATTGCCCCTTGTCCCATCTCCTGTCCCCTGGCTGAAGAGACCATCCCCCACCTCTCTGCACCCTCCTGGCAGGGCAGGGGAGGTGGGGAGAAGGGCTCCCCTCAGCCTCCTCTTCTCCAGGCTCAACACCCCCAGCTCCCTCAGCTGCTCCTCAGAGGATTTGCCCTCCAGCCCCTTCCCCAGCTTCCCTTCACCAGTTCCTCTCCATAGAATGGGTTTGGCACCTCTGACATAAATTCCACGTGTTGAGAGCTACAGAAAATGACAGACAGCTCACGTGGGTCTTGACATCCAGAAGGGGAGTTATTGGGCGAGTACTTTAGGGTGTTGGAATAGTTATTCTTTAGTGCTAGATTTATTCTGTTGCCTCCTCCTGGTGTAACAAATGGCTGCTCCTTTAAACCCATCTTGGTGTCAGGAGGAAAGCAGGCCAGATTTTTCTTTGTTTGTAGGGTTGCAACATAAACATCCTCAGCTTTCAATGATCAAGGAAGTGCCTTGCAATCTGTATTCACTACAACTGGCAGATCATTTTGTACTCAGTAATTCCATGGCACTTTTCACTTTGCTTTATATAAGGGTAGAGGAATCTCTGAAAAAAAAAGGGTGTACCTAGAGAATATATATATTTTTAATGAAGACTAAATCTGCTAAACCTTCCAATTGAGAAGTGATGAAAACCAGGCTTGGTATCTTAAACAAGTCAGATAACCAAAAAAACTGTAGAGACTTTTAACACCTTATTAGCTGCATTAAGAATTGTTACTGCAATTGATGTTACAGGATATGTGATGTATTCATGTAATGAACTGCTTTTCAGCCACCCTGAAATGTCTCATATGTCAGTCTGGAGGCTGTGATCCTCCAAACAGATAGGAGTAATGAAGGTGTGTCTAGCACTAACTGAGCATGGAGTGCATTTTAAAAAATGAAAACAATAATCATGCTAAATAGGACTGTTGGTTGAAGCCATTAGTATCTATCAGATGAGCTGTAGAAGCATTGACAGAAAGAGTTTAATATATTGTCAAGGGTGGTTTCTAAAGTGTTTCAACCCTATAGGGTCTGAGAGGCTTCAGAAGGCTGGCTGAGCCTTTTATCAGTCTTGTGAGGTCCTTTCTCAGGGACAGCAAAGTTTAGGATGTGGGAATCCCACCCAAACAGCCCTGAATGGGTTGATGTCTGTTCCAGCTCCAGGGGAGCATCTTGTACCTACCTACAAATCCTCCACATCTGCCTGCATTGGCCACACTGCCTCACGCCTTCTGCAGCCTCTATGCGTGGGGAGACAGCTCTGTCTGCCTGTTGTGTGATGCTTTAGCTGCAGGGGGAACAAGAGCAGAGAAAACATGGAAATAGCATTGCAGGGAAAACTTGGAGATACTCTTTAGTGCTGAGGACAGCTTCTAGGAGCACTGAAACCTGCCTCCTCTCTTCAGGGGCAGCTTCTAGGAGCACTGAAACCTGCCTCCTCTCTTCAGATCAGCATCAATGTGTTCCTACATTCTCCTTGGCTTTCCATATTAGGTGGGTGATTACATTTATTCTAGGCAAGGATGTCTCTTAAGGAACATACACCTCACTGGGGCAAGGAAGGCTTGTGGGGGATCTATTTTATAGTCACACTGCTAAAAATCACTGTATCAAGTGTTGATATAGGAAAAAAAAATGTTTTGAAGAGGCACAGACATCCAAGGAAGCCTTCTCAATCATGAAATATGACTAAAGCCTGAGCTGAGATTTTGGCTGGCAGGTGGCCAGCTCTCTTCCATCCATTGTGCTGCAACATGTCCTGATACCTCAATTTATCAGCAAAGAAAATCAGCTTGATGAATCCCCATGTTAGCCTAAGTTGCAGCACTGGATGCACAAGGCATTGGGTAGCACAGCTCTTGAAAAATCACAATGCTACACTGCCTGTGGGGATTTTTGTGGCTCCCAGCCTGTTTCCCACTCATCCAATGACTCTCCAAAAACACCCTGAACTCTGTTAGGTGGGGGAAATACTGTAGCAGGAGATGTTGCTTCTACCTCTTCCTAGTGGGTACAAGGTGGGCATAGTTCTTGTCAAGGAGATAGGTAGGTAGGTAGGTAATAGATATTTGATTAAACTGTCCTGAGGTGTTTAATCATCACAGCACAAATGGTGCAATGAGTGCTTTAAAGGCACATAGACCAACCCTTTTTGAGCCCCAAAGAGGTCAGGGATACCCTTCTGAAAGCCTGATTTGGTGTGCAGCCCAATGTTTGAGGCCTCTGTCCAGCATCATGAGGACAATTTGAGAAGAGCTGGCTTGATCAGACCAGCAACCAGAGCAACAAAATGAAGAGGAGGGATTAGCAAAGGGTTTTGGGAGGAGGGACAGCTAGAATCACAAAACCTATCAAATGGTTTGGAAATGCTTATCTGTTGTATCTGCATTATGTTTAGATGGTTAAATACACAGGGATTATGGGGGGGAGGTGAGCCAGGGACTGAAATATGAATGCAAATAGCAGCTTGCTGGGCTCACAGGAGTCTTTGAACAGGGTCTGATGGGACCACAGGAGCCCTTAAAGCACAGTTTAAAATTCAGTTCAACCCAGAGGTTGGGTTAAACACATTGTGAAAGGGTTTCTGAAGAGGAAACAGTGTGCAGATTGGCTCTCAAACAAATGGGAGCAGAGGAGCATTACTATTATATTTATTCCAACCTTTACATAATTGTACTCCAATGGATAGACATTATTCATATTTATTTGTATTGCAGCAGCCCACATGCTGCTGCCATGCACTGGGGTCTTATTTTGCCAACCACTGTCCAAACCTATAATTAAAATAAGGCCCTATGAGTTTCTAGAGTCTCAGCAGATGATTTGGAACTATATTGTTACTATTGATGCTTTATAATTCCTCTGTGTGGTTATAAGCAGTTACAGAAATTCCCATGAAGCAAAGAAATAAGTCTTAGTAGGAGTTGGCTGGCATTCATCCATGAAGATTTAGTTCCCTAATTTATAAACATTTAGTAAATAGGAATCCACCTTGACATGGTGGATTCTGTGCTGAATGAAATAATCGTACTTACAGTCTGCAATGCACTTGGACAATAGGTAAATTAGTCCTTCATTAAAAAATCATGAAGGAAAATGCATAATCTGCAGCAATGCCCAGAGGAAAAATTACAGTGCTTTGAAATAAAAACACTATTGTTAGCAAATTTGTAGAGGTTGGTTTTCAGTTGGGTTGGTTGGTGGGGTGGATTGGTTTTTTTACCCCCCCAGTGTTATGGATCTCCCTGTGTATTTTCTCTATCATGAGATTTCCAGGGGAGAGTCTTCACTAAATACCCAGGGTTTAATTGAAAATCAGAGGTAGAAAAACTGTAAATCTCCCCTCAGTCATTTGTCTCTGCTGGTTCTCAGTAGCAGACAAAACAGTATGTGCTTTTACATCTGATTAATGCTAAGGAAAGCTGTGATTAAAACATCCTTGAGTTCTTCTGTCATACAGCACAGTTTAAAAATGTGAATTATCCTTCAAAACAGCACCAGTGGTGCCACTGCACATTAGCATAACAGCAAACCTTATTTACACAAGCACAAATGTTGTGTAAATTGGCCTTTAAGTGGGTTTTAAATGGCAATCACTCGGTAGGTGTTTTCAGAACTGCTAAATAAAAAAAAAAAAAGCTGGAGTGCAATATTTTACAAATGAATACTTTTAATGGGCCTATTTTCAATTGAATTGACTATTAAAACAATGAAGGCAGAAAATGACAACAGTTATTTAATCTGGGATGCAATATAAATACTGGAACATTTTTGAATTGTTCAGCATCTTGTAGCAGAAAGTATTTGTGAAAGTCAAGTGGTTATTATGCTCAGGAACTCCCTGCTTTGGCTTTACCATCATGTGCAGGTGGCAAGCTTGGGGACAAACACAGGGAAGGGGCAGCAGAAACTCGAGCTGAGTGTCCCTTTGCAGAATCTTCTAAGAGTGCCACACAGAATCACCAGGTTGGAAAAGCCCTTTAAGATCATCAAGTCCAACCATTCCCATCCTAAGCTAAACCAGATCCCTGAGTACCTCATCTCCCCTTTGTTAAACACCCCCAGGGAAGGGGACTCAGCCCCTCCCTGGGCAGCCTGTGCCACAGCCCCACAACTCTGCCAGGGAAGAACTTTGCCCTCCCATCTGAGCTGCCCCTGCCCTGGCCCAGCTTGAGCCCATTGCCCCTTGTCCCATCTCCTGTCCCCTGGCTGAAGAGACCATCCCCCACCTCTCTGCACCCTCCTGGCAGGGCAGGGGAGGTGGGGAGAAGGGCTCCCCTCAGCCTCCTCTTCTCCAGGCTCAACACCCCCAGCTCCCTCAGCTGCTCCTCAGAGGATTTGCCCTCCAGCCCCTTCCCCAGCCTGGTTGCCCTTCTCTGGACTCTCTCCAGGACCTCCATGTCCTTCTGATGGTGAGGAGCCCAGAACTGGACCCAGCACTCGAGGTGCAGCCTCCCCAGTGCCCAGTCCAGGGGCACAATCCCCTCCCCAGACCTACTGGCCACACTATTCCTGACACAAGCCAGGATGCCATTGGCCTTCCTGGCCCCCTGGCCACTCTGCTGGCTCATGTTCAGCCTGCAGTCACCCAACACCCCCAGGTCCTTCTCTGCCTGACAGCTCTCCAGCCAGTCTCTCCCAGCCTGTAGCTCTGCAGGGGGTTGTTGTGTCCCATGTGCAGCACTCTACACTTGGCCTTGTTAAACTTCATCCCATCGGTCTCAGCCCATGGGCCCAGCCTGTTTGCTCTTGGGATGGAAAGGGGTCTGTAGCAGAGATCCTGCAGCTCTGCTCCTTGCAGCTGCCCTACTGAACCTGAGCCCTTCAGGATCATGCATTCCTAAAAAGCCCCAGTCCCACTGCTTCTTATTAATGCTATTTATAATGCCATCAGTAGGATGGGAAGGAAGAGGGCTTTTATTTCCCTCTGCTCTTAATTTTGTCCTGCATTTGTTTGGTTGCAGGAGTATCATAAACATAGTACCAAAATCCAGGTGATGATCTAGGGAGACCTACAAACATGGACCTAGAGATGGTCCCTATCCTAAGGAAATGTCTCTCACTGTCAGTCTCATCTCTGTGCCCTGGAACATATCCTGGGTGACATATGTGGTGCTCCTTCTCTGGAGAGATTCCAGCCCCGTCTGGACACCGACCTGTGCAGTATGAGCTGGGGAGCTGCTTTGGCAGGGGGTTGGACCCCAGGAGCTCTCGAGGTCCCTTCCAACCCCTACAGCTCTGTGATTCTTAATTGACAACAAAACCCCAGGTACAGCCATGTCCATTGGCAAGTGTGCAGGAACAGCAAGGATGCTAGAGGTCAACAGAGGAACATGAGTTTATATGGATACATGAGTTTTATTTGTGGTGGTGGATAGTTAAGTGGTACATGGCCTGGTGGGTCAGTCTGGTTTGGTGGTGGCAAGGCAGGTCAGTTAATACCTTTGTCGAACCTCTGGTCTGAGACTTACTCACTCCAGTGTTTCACAGCAACCTAGTTTTTTTGTGAGCAAAGTGGGGGCTGAGGGAAATTAGGGTAGGATAGAATAGGATAGGGTGGGATAGGATAGGGTAGGATAGGATAGAGTGGGGTGGGATAGAATAGGGTAGGGTAGGGTTGTTTAGGATAGGATAGGATAGGGTAGGATAGGATAGGATAGGATAGGATAGGATAGGATAGGATAGGATAGGGTGAGGTGGGATAGAATAGGGTAGGATAGGGTTGTTTAGGATAGGATAGGATAGGATAGGATAGGATAGGATAGGATAGGATAGGATAGGATAGGATAGGGTGGGGTGGGATAGAATAGGGTAGGATAGGGTTGTTTAGGATAGGATAGGATAGGATAGGATAGGATAGGATAGGATAGGATAGGATAGGGTGGGGTGGGGTGGGATAGAATAGGGTAGAATAGGGTTGTTTAGGATAGGATAGGATAGGATAGGATAGGATAGGATAGGATAGGATAGGATAGGATAGGGTAGGGTAGGGTAGGGTAGGGTAGGATAGTGCAGTTGGAAGGGACCTACAACAATCATCTAGTCCAACTACCCTTGGAAAGTGTGTGAGGGTACAAGATGAAGCAAAGTAGGCAAACACCAAGTTAACATCATTCCAAGTGTTTAATCTACATTTTCCTCTGAAATACTCCCAGTTTAAAGTAACTTCTCTTGGAAAAAGATGGTTGGTCCCAGGACATTAGACAGAGCTTTGTTTCCCAGAGGAAAAATTCCTCCCTGTTCTGGACCTCAGCCAGTGGTGATTAGTAATTAATACACCAGAAATTGCAGTTTGGTACTAAGCCAGAGAATAAAGTGATTCTACCTGGAGAGAGGGGAGCTGAACATCAGTGAGGATGACTTGATGCAAGCAGCAGGTCCCCAGGCTCTCTGAGGGATTTGGTGTGTTGTGTGCCTCTTGGATGTACACAAGAAGTTTCTCCTGGGCCAGCACAGGGCTTAGCTGGCTCAGAACTGAGATTCATTTTTTGCTTCTTTTAATTTTGACCTAAATTATGTCAATAAATGGTATTTAGCTCTGGCATGTATTGAGATGTGCTCCTCCATGAGCTGAAGAAGTTCACAACAAAGAGCATGGGCAAACAGCTCAGGGAGGAGAGCTCTATGGGTGGGACAGTGGTCAAGTCTGGATGCAGTCCTGTGGTGTCTTAAATGGCAAATGGAACTTGGATGCATTTTCCCTTTGATTTCATCTGATAAAGTTCCATCTTCCAAAACTCCTGTCAAATATCTGGTATCAAATATAAGGGGCAAGATGAGGAAACAAGAACATTTTAACAGAGGAGATGCAATTTTCTTTTGTTTTACAAACAGCCATTATTGTGCTGGTGTACTCTGGATCAGCCATGGGACTTGCACAAGCCTAAAACTTGTGTGAAATCAGAAACATGATTTTCTTAGGCTTCATTCTCTGCACCATAGGAACAGGCAGCTCACAATCAGCCCTGGTATATAAAGCCTGTTTACCAGATTGATGTTTAGAGGTTTCATGCTGTTATATTCAAGCTAATATTTCAACTGATTCTAATCTGTTTGGAGTCATATCCCTAGTGGTTTCTCACAGATGAAGGATTTGAATGAACCAGGCACTAATCAGTCCCTGATAAGATTTGGTGATGTTTGTCCTATGTTAGGCATTATGCCTTCTTTTTGTTTGTTATCTGTGCCTTTACACTCAGTTGTCTCTCTGGGTTTATTTAATTTTATTTACAACCTTCACTTTCTCCCTTAGTGCTGTCAAGACTTGTACTAATGGTTATTTAGATTAATTTAATCCTGGGACACAGGCACCTACTAATTTCTGCTGTCGTGGTTCCAGACTTACCATCTCTCAGCTGATCAGTTCTCTCTCTGCTCCAAGAAGTTTTCACTTGCAATGCCAGTGCTCCTTCATTATTTCAGTGCAAAGTGAACCATCACAGACCACCTAACAATGTCCTCATGGCTCTAATACTTGGCCTTCATGATCCCTTCCCCAATGTACTACTTGATGTTCATTCTGATCTCAAGGTGCCTACGTTTTAGAGGCATTATTTTCTGAGCACATGGACATATCCATGTTTTCTAAGTTAAAAAAGGCTTACCCTTAGGAAAAAAATAATAGTTTTTGCACCAAACCTGTGGAAAACAGATGGCTCCAAAGTAAAAATAATTACTTTGTCAAATGTAAAGGGAGATAAAGGAGTAAAGTGATGAGATTTTTACTTGGACTCCTGGGAAACAAAGCTGGGAAATGCAGCACAGCTCCAGTTTTGCAGCAGTGCAGGATAAAGCCAGGGCAGGTGCTGTGCAGGCAACCTGCCTCCTGTCTGCACTGGCCTCCTGAGGTGAGAACTGGTCATAGAATCAGAGAAGCACAGGGGTTGGAAGGGCCCTCCAGAGCTCATGGGGTCCAACCCCCTGCCAAAGCAGCTCCCCAGCTCATACTGCACAGGTCGGTGTCCAGACGGGGCTGGAATCTCTCCAGAGAAGGAGACTCCACACCCCCTGGGCAGCCTGTCCCAGGGCTCCCTCACCCTCCCTGGGGAAAAGTTCTTCCCCAGGTTGGTGTGGAACTTCCTGTGCTCCAACTTGCAGCCATTGCCCCTTGTCCTGTCCCCACAGACACTGAGAAGGGGCTGGCCAATTCCCCCTGCATCCCATCCTTCAGATATTGATAAACATTGATTAGGTCCCCCCTCAGTCTTCTCTCCAGGCTGAACAGCCCCAGCTCTCTCAGCCTTTCCTCACAGGGCAGATGAGGTCACTACTGATACCTTGAAGTTGCATTTTGCTTTGGGAACCAGAACATCTTGACTGTGTTTTCTTGGGATAACATATTGGAGACTGCTTTGGGGTAGCATGGGAAGGACCAGCCTGTTTGAGGTTGTGAGATTATCAATTCAGTCATTGCAGTAATAAGATCTCTGCACTCACTCAAACTGGAAGAGGTTTTATACCATCCTATGTGCCATACTCAACTTTGTGCAGCCAGTCTTGGGGTGGAAGCTACACAATAACTGAAATTCTTTGCATATTTTGTGCTGCACTTACTTTCATGTCTGTCCCTAAAGCAGCTTGAGCTCTGAATAGAAACGATGACACTAAAGCAGCAGCTGAATCATAGACTGGTCTGGGTTGGAAGGGACCCCAAGGATCCCAGAGCTCCAACCCCCTGCCACAGGCAGGGACACCAACCTCAGGCCTGGAGCTACACAAGGTTGCCCAGGGCCCCATCCAACCTGGCCTTGAACACCCCCAGGGATGGGGCACCCACCCCCTCTCTGGGCAGCCTGTTCCAGCCCCTCACCACTCTCTCTGCAAAGAACTTCCCCCTAATACCCAATCTAACCCTTCCCTCCTTCAGCTTTAATCCATCCCCCTTGTCCTGCCAGTCTCTGCCCTTTGAACAAGCTGATTCCCCTCCTGTGTCTCTGCTCCCTTCAGGGACTGGCAGGCTGCAATGAGGTCCCCCCACAGCCTTCTCTTCTCCAGGCTGACCCAGCCCAGCTCCCTCAGCCTCTCTCCAGAGGGGAGCTGCTCCAGCCCTCTGAGCATCTCCGTGGCTCCTCTGACCCCTCTCCAAACAGTTCTGAAAGATGACAGTGACACCCTAATCCACCAAGTGAATACAGAAGAAGGAAGAACGCAAAGTTTGGGGGTTTTTTTGGCAGTACATAGTTCTATTTTGAAAAGTAAATGGTTTGAAACCTTGGCACTTAGCTGCCCACCATGACCTTCAGGTCAAATGAGCAGAATTTAAAAATGAAAATACAACTTTTCTAACTTCAAAGTTGTTTAGTATGAAACTCAAAGCCATGCTTTCTGCTCTTCTTTGTGCTCAAGTATCTCAAGTATCTCAGGAAGGAAGATAATGACTGACTATTTTGCTGGTGACACAGATGCCATTCAGCTTGATATCCTGCATCTTCACTGTCCTTGCCATGCTAACAGAGGCAAGAGGTCATTTGGACCATATGATGAAACCTGGTGTGTCCCTAGTGAATATATGTGACTGAATTGGTCACAAGCATACCCACATTTCATGTCAACTCTACTCCCTGCCTGCTGATCAGCAGTAGAAATGTTGTGCATCCCAGCCCTTCTGTCACTCAAGAGGGGAGGTGGGACAACATCTTGCCTTCCTCATACAGCTAAAGGTTCTAAGGTCACTCCTCGCTATCAATTCAAAAAAGAAATGGCTCTCATTGCACAAAGAGCTGGATTAGAGAAGGCCTAAGGCCAGCAGGGACAAAAAAGAAGGCTTCAATTCTAGTTTGAGCTTCACAAATGTCTGATAATGCTCTGAGGAACAGAAGCAGGTCCCTTTGGCTCATGATTCTCATTGCTTGCACATCCACATAGCAATGAGCATCAAAAACCTCACCTGTATGCTGTGTGCAGCAAGCTCAGCCTTCAAAGGCAATGAAAGGGGATCCTCTGTGAGGCGTATCAAACAGGTTATACAGCCTTTATCATCAACTGTCATGATATATTTCAGATATATGACATATTTCAGAATATTCCTTCTGAAATCCTTTAGATTCCCTTCTCTGACTTTTCCCACTTGAAGATTACTCCCAAATCTCACACCTCTGGTGGTACAGTTCTTCTAATTTCCAGTCTAAATTTATTTATGGCCAATTTGAATTTTATTATTTGAATATTATTTATTCATATGAATTTGCTGTTGTGCCAACTTTATCCTTTAGCTTAAATAGATTTTCGACCTGCTGGAGAGGATGCTCCTTTGATATATTTATAGGGAGAACTATATCACATATCAGCCTTCATTTTGCTAGGCTAAGCAAGCAAAGCTTTCTTAAAAAGAAAGGCCTCTATTTATCAAGGTATCTTCATAATTTTTCCCTGCCTCAGTTCAAATATGAACCTATCCTTACTGGATGTGGTTTTTGGAACTATATTCCTTTTTTAACATAAAGTCTGGTGCTGGGTCCATGCATCCAATATTCCCTTAGTTCTGCTTAAAAATATGTTGTCTGATGCAGCCTAGAATCGTATTTCCTTTGATCAGCAAATCACAAGAGGCAGAATTGGCACTTACACTGTGAGTTGTGCTGTGACTATTTTCCTTTCAGGAGGGTTGGAGCTCTATGATCCTTGGGGTCCCTTCCAACCCAGACTAGTCTGTGATTCTGCGATGCTTTCTCCTCCTGCCTTGACTCCATATGAGGATCACAGAATCACATGGGTTGGAAGGGCCCTCCAGAGCTCCTGGGGTCCAACCCCCTGCCAAAGCAGCGCCCCAGCTCATACTGCACAGGTCGGTGTCCAGACAGGGCTGGAATCTCTCCAGAGAAGGAGACTCCACAACTTCCTCTTTGTAACAGAAGTTCTTGATCACAACATCACATTTTGGACTGCTTCAGGCAGGTCTCTGCATCGTATTCCAGACATTCTCTACATGAGCAGTTTTCCCAGCTCCTGTGGAGGCAGGACAAGGGGCAATGGCTGCAAGTTGGAGCACAGGGAGTTCTACAGCAACATGGGAAGAACTTTTCCCCAGTGAGGGTGAGGGAGCCCTGGGACAGGCTGCCCAGGGGGTGTGGAGTCTCCTTCTCTGGAGAGATTCAAGACCCATCTGGATAACCTTCCCTCTAAAGGAAGGAAGGGTTAGATTGGATATTAGGGGGAAGTTTTTCCAGAGAGAGTGGTGAGGGGCTGGACCAGGCTGCCTAGAGAGGGGGTGGGTGCCCCATCCCTGGGGGTGTTCAAGGCCAGGTTGGATGGGGCCCTGGGCAACCTTGTGTAGCTCCAGGCCTGAGGTTGGTGTCCCTGCCTGTGGCAGGGGGGTTGGAGCTCTGTGATCCTTGGGGTCCCTTCCAACCCAGAACATTCTATGATTCTATGACACCGACCTTTGCAGTATGAGCTGGGGAGCTGCTTTGGCAGGGGGTTGGACCCCATGAGCTCTGGAGCTCCCTTCCATCCCCTGTGATTCTGTGATTCTGTGATTCTATGAGCAGTTTTCCCAGCTCTGGGTAGGCAGTGCATTTTTACTTTATGGGCCAAGACTATGAATGAAATCCAAGAGCTAATAAAGGACTTGGGTGCTTAGATGTTGCAGTGCCTAGCAGTTTAGCTGTCCAGCCCCTGGTGCACAGTCCAACTCCAGGACAGGGTCTGTAAATTCTTGGACAGGGCATAGAGAGAGCACTGTACCAGCAAGCTGGCCAAACTCAAGAGTTTAAAAAGATCAATACTACCACTAATAACAACAGCCATTATAGTAGTAATAATAGATTTATCAAAGAAGAATTTTGGTCTGCCTTGCTCCAATTTTTAACTCTCTCCTCAGTGAAATCTCTGTTTTTTCTCCAAATTCATCCCAGTGGAAAGATCCTCAGTTCAGTCTTCCAGCAAAGCAGCTCATCCAGCCTTAAGATCCCATAGACAGCAATCTCACTTTACAACTGTGGTTAATCGGTCATGGCTGATGAGCTCTGTTTAATGAAGGGCCATTTATCTAGTGCCCTTTTCATAAAGGCTCTATATTTTAGCATTCAAGAGAAGGTAAGAGGAGAAATCAGAAGACACAAGAGGGGTTAATACTAAGGGGCTTGTCTGTTTGCTTCTGCTTTCCAAAATAAATACTATAAATTGAAGATTTGCTTCTGGAAGATTTATTACTACCCTTACTGCATGTGCTCACTTTCTCAGCCCCTCCAAGCCCCCTTCTTCCCTGGGTTTTGAAAAGTGCTCTAGTGCAGCTACCCAGAGACTCACATCAGCCTGCACTTGATCTGAGCAGCACTGGCTGCTTGAGATGAACCCATCAAAAATTAACTGTCCAGGCTGTGCATCTCCATCCTAAACCCAGATCTGAAATTCCCCATGCTGTTCCATTGCTTTATCCTCTGAACTAATCTGAGGTCAGAGTCCTCATCACCCATTTTCACTCTGCTGCTAACTCAGCTTTTACATTTCAGTCCTGTTTGCCTCTTCCCGTTACACTGAAAGCAAAATCAAAATAATTAAAGCAGAAACTTTGCTTCCTCTGGTCTGTGCTGGTACCCAGCACTACCTGGCAGACCTTTAAAGTGTCGATTCTGCATGACTAATTGATTGCTTCAGCTGGGGTTAATTAATTAATTAGTACCAGAGCTGCATTAAAGATTGGAGGCATTCAGAACTCCCATAATGGACGTGAGCTTTATTAGTACATAAAATGAGTGTTTAAAATCCACACAGCAACTAATATGCTCTTGAGGCTTTCATTAAACAAACCTATAAAATTACTTGCTTCATTATGTATTTTAGTTACTTTCTTCACATTGTACGGTATCTCTTCACCTTTTTCTTTTGCCAGCCAGTTTTAAGTGCCTATTTGAAATCAATTTCTCTAATAATGGGCTTAATGAGCTCATCAATTAAGGCTGCCATAATGGAATGTAACTGTGTGGTTTCAGTTATCAGTTAAACTCTGGAACTAATTTCCATGCTTCATCTATCAAAAATGATTGGCTAATATTGTTTAGCTTCTGCTTTAGGACGATAGGGAGACCTCAGGCCCTTCTCCACTCATGTCCGAAGGGATGAATTTCTTCTTGGAGAAGCAGAAAGGGAGGGAGGCCTGGTGGGATGGGAAGAACAATGAGCAGAGAGATTTGGGCCCCTATCTGGATCTGGAGGAAGTGTGATCCTGTATTTCAATGCCAGCATGGTAATTAGTAGTAATGGATTACATTTTCAGACGTATTAGATAAAATGATCGTTCCACATGAAAAATCCCATTATGAGTTTCTTACCTCTGTCCCTCTCTTGCTTTTGCTCTCTCTTTCTGTTTTAATAACCACTGCCCTTTTTCCATGACCCCTTTAAATAATGGTATAAATGGTCAATAGACCCAAACATAGAAATATTTCTTTAAAACAAAGCAGCCAAAGCTGAATTTTGGGAAGGGAGGAATAAATACCTTAGCAAAGGCAAACATCTATCAACGCAACTAGAACTCCACAAATATATGGATGATAAAAAGATTAACATTTTTATAACTACTGTTAAAAAGAAGGAAAAAATACCCCAACCCCTGAAAAATCACAGGTTTTTAATTCTTGATTGTTAATTAATTAATACTAGGGACATTCATCAGATGCTGCCTGAACTGTTGAAATCATTTGAACTGTCAGAAATGCTATAAGCATCCCCTCTGTTGTGGCTGCTATTTATTCCCCTTGCAGTGGCATCTGGGATGTTCCTGGCATTTTCCAGGTGTTTGTAAGGGATGAGTGCTACATTTTAGGGGGGAGAAAGCAGACTGGATGTTAGCTGAAGGGGAACAGCAGGGTTGTTTTGGGTTTTTTTTAATACAAGCCCTTTAGATTCAATATAATAGGACCACTCTTCAACCAAGTGACTTGAAACTAGTGGCACTATGAGAGGAGAAGATCACAATTAGGTGCCAGCACCTAATTGCTGTTACTTTAATTTTTAAGGCATGAAAATTCAGTGCTGGTGGAATATTATCCAGTAAAACTCAAACCCAGAGAATGGTTACAAATGCCATCCCAGAAATGGCCCCAGCTCAGAAATATTCCTCAAGCTTTCCTTAAGAGACCCCAAAATGAAAGATGACTTTCAGCAGGTTATTAACGAGAATAAACACAAGGGGATCTTGAGGGGAGAGCAGAATCTTGTGACTTGTTTCTCAAAAGAAACAATTATTACCTGGCTGGTGCTCTGCAAGTGATTTTCTAATTGATTGTGCATTAATTTTCTGTCTCCCATCTTGCACCAGCACTCACAGTTGACACGACTGATGTGGAGTGTGTTGTTTTAACCCAGTAAACTTTCCTCTCATGAATAAAATGTAGACTGCAAAGACTCTCCTTCTGGAGTAGCAGAAATTGTCTTAAAGGAAATAAAACTACTTTGCAGGCTTCTTTATAATGATTGAGTTCAAATAGCCAAGCTGTACAACAGGAGGGACTGAACTCTCATGTAAATTCAGAAATCATTTTAATTTTCCTAGGAGACAAGATTCTTTTGAAGCCTTTGGTATGATAATTTAATCTGTTTTGCATGGGGGTTATTTTAAATTAGACTTTACAGGTGACTGTAAAACCAGGACGGTGACCAAGATGACTTCAAGTAAACAAACTCCAAAAAGGTCTTAATGTTTTCTGGTGGATTTGAAGCATTTTTCATTGTTTTTATGATCTCCAAGAAAAGCCTCAACAGGTAATAGTGAGGAGAGAACCTTCACTAGGGGATGAAAAAGCTTAGAAAGGCCCAAATTTCTCAGAAAGCAGGGATCCCTTAGTTGCATGTTCTACATCACAGAGGGACTAAGAAAGGCTTAAGCTCAATTTTCTTTTCCAATTGGGATGATTTTAATGTTGCTGATGTAATGTAGCTATAACACTTGTAAAGCAAATGTTACTCTAGTGCTGCAATTTATAAAATCCCAGACAGAGAGAAATGCAAGTGATAGACATGAAGAGCAGGAGGACAGTTAAATCCCACTCCCTGAACTCTGATTTAGCTCCTAATTCTTTTGCAGACTGCCCTGATGATTCAGTCTTTTAAAATCCCCCACCAACTGACTAGTCAATGGGGATGGGGAGGCTGCCAGTGCCCCCAGTTGTTTCTGCCAAAGGAATATTTTTATATCTTCTTGGCTTTGCATTTACAATGGTATCAGGGTCTGAAAATGCAAATTGATCAAGTGCTGCTTCTAACATGGCCAATGTGCCCCTACTTCCCCCCCACCACTGTAAGAAGCTTCTGTAGGCTAAGGTTTACCCTTTGTGCCTCTTCCAGGACACCAGGACGTTGGCAGCATGGGTGGGCAGGCACCAGGACAGCACACAAGGACCCTGCAATGGGATCGGCCCTTTCTGCAAGTCAGGGACCATAGACAGAGGGGTCAGAGGAGCCACAGAGATGCTCAGAGGGCTGGAGCAGCTCCCCTCTGGAGAGAGGCTGAGGGAGCTGGGCTGGGTCAGCCTGGAGAAGAGAAGGCTGTGGGGGGACCTCATTGCAGCCTGCCAGTCCCTGAAGGGAGCAGAGACACAGGAGGGGAATCAGCTTGTTCAAAGGGCAGAGACTGGCAGGACAAGGGGGATGGATTAAAGCTGAAGGAGGGAAGGGTTAGATTGGATATTAGGGGGAAGTTTTTTGCAGAGAGAGTGGTGAGGGGGCTGGAACAGGCTGCCCAGAGAGGGGGTGGGTGCCCTGTCCCTGGGGGTGTTCAAGGCCAGGTTGGATGGGGCCCTGGGCAACCTTGTGTAGCTCCAGGCCTGAGGTTGGTGTCCCTGCCTGTGGCAGGGGGGTTGGAGCTCTGTGATCCTTGGGGTCCCTTCCAATCCATGCCATTCTGTGATTCTATGATTCTACGACAGCAATGTGTCCTCAAAAGCAGAGATGATCCTTGGCAAGCCCTAGTGATACCAGGGCAGGAGAGAACTCTGTGAACTTCAGTTCTTTGCTGCTGGTTTGTGAGGGAAAGGGCAAGAAAAAGCATCATTACACTGGCTTTAGGGCATGCATTGGCCTTGCTTTGCTGTACCCACCCAACAGCCTTCAGCTTTCATTCTTTAATGACAAAATATGAATTGTAACCAATTGCAAAGAAGATAGCAGGTCTTATACTGAATCCTTGATGGCTTCTCCTTTTTTATTTCTTTTTTTTTTCCTTCTAAAATAATATTGCTATTATTAGAAGGCATTCAAAAGAGAGAGACGTATCACTGTCCACCAAGGTTTCCTCCTCTGTGCTTAGATATGTGCTATGCCTTTGTCATAGGATAAGAGAAAGGGAAGGTGGCAGGCCTGGAAACTGTGCATGAAAGGGTTCTAAATAATAGTAATAATAGGTATTTTGTTAAAAGTCTGTCTTTAAGGGTTGAGTGGGCTCTGTGTGCCCTATTTACGCCTTTTTAATTCTTGAACAATAGCTGTGGGGTTTCTTTCACTGCAGCCCAGGAGTGAGGTTAAACATTATTTCTGTAACAGCCTTTTGTTTCCAGCTCCCATGGAGAGAGGGGGAAAAAATTGAGATAAAGAAGTGTTATTAAAATTGTGACACACGGCTCTGGGAGTATGTTAAGGATAGAAGGAGCCAGGACGTCAGGAAAGAAATAATGAAATGCAAAAATCACCCAGACTGACAATTGGGAGCCTATGTAGCAGCTTAGCCTGTTGGTCCAAGGCTATTTGTCATAATCAGCAGCACTTTTCTCATTAGCAAAAAGCCATTACCAGTGGACTTTATCAGCAGCTGTGAGTTATCAAGGGGCACACAGCAATCCTAGCGTGTAGTCGTGGGGTTCAGCCGGGGTCCGGCTGCTTTAATAAGCCGCCAACTGTTTCCCCAAGTTCCCAGTCAGGTGTCACTGCCATTCCTGGTGAGGCAGCGAGCGTGGGCTATTAACCACCTCCCTCCAGTGCCTTCCCACTCCCCAGCCCCAGGGATCAAAGCCTCTCCTCCTTCTCTCTGCTTTCCTCTTCCCTCCCCACCAGCGCAGGGGGGAAATGGGCAAAGCCTTCCCTACTTGCCTGGACCAGTCCTTGCCATCTCCTCCTCTCTTTTCCATGTCTCCATGCCAGCCTTGCTCACTGCAGCTTATTCAGTCTCCTTGTGCAGTCCAAGCTGGTCTCTTCGAGCTCCTTCTCCAACTTCTTTCCACAGTGAACAAAGCTCCTTCCTCTTCCATCTCCAGTGCTGAGTGCTGGGATGTGCCCTCCCATTCCTGTACATCAGTGGTGCAGGTTACAGTTTGGAGGAATCATAGAATCACAGACTGATCTGGGTTGGGAGGGACCCCAAGGATCACAGAGCTCCAAACCCCCTGCCACAGGCAGGGACACCAACCTCAGGCCTGGAGCTACACAAGGTTGCCCAGAGCCCCATCCAACCTGGCCTTGAACACTTCCAGGGATGGGGCACCCACCCCCTCTCTGGGCAGCCTGGGAGAGCCTCCAAACTTGCTGAGTCAGCTGATGTAACATGTTAACTTGGCTGCATCTGAGCTGAGAGTCAGATCTTCCTGTGCGCTGCCTGCCTGCCCTGTGGGATGGCTAGTCCTATCATACCCTCTTAAGATGTATTTAGACATTTCTTTTTTGTAGATATTCTCCACAATTTTTTCAGGATCATGTCCTGGTGCCTGCAGGTGATTAGGGCAAAAGATGTGCCCTTTTGCTGCCCATGCTGTGTTGTCCCTAAGGCAGATGGTACTGAGCAGGGATGAGCTGCTGTTGTGGCTTAACCCCAGCCAGCAACTAAGCGCCACACAGCTCCTCACTCAGGCAGGATGGGAGGGAAGAGAACTGGAAGGGTGATAGTGAGAAAACTCATGGGTTGAGATGAGAACAGTTTAATAATCAAAGAATCATAGAATGTTCTGGGTTGGAAGGGACCCCAAGGATCATAAAGCTCCAACCCCCCTGCCACAGGCAGGGACACCAACCTCAGGCATGGAGCTACACAAGGTTGCCCAGGGCCCCATCCAACCTGGCCTTGAACACTTCCAGGGATGGGGCATCCACAACCTCTCTGGGCAGCCCCTTCCAGCCCCTCACCACTCTCTCTGGAAATAATAAGATTATTTAATAATATCATTAAATAGTAACATAAGCCATCCCTGTGTTAACAACACTGTTTCCAGCACAAATCCAAACCACAGCCCCACACTAGCTACTATGAAGAAGATGAACCCTACCCCAGCCAAAACCAGCCCAGTTAGGCATGTGCCTGTGCCAGCTCCTGGGCTGGGAACAGTGGTGTGAGCAGCCCCCAGGCTGGGAGAGCTGGAGTTCAGCTCCAACCTGGGGGACCTGCCTGAGCACACAGGCATCCTTGCGATGCTGCTTGGGTAGACACATCCAGGGAGAGAAAAGAACACCTTCAAATAACCCCATGAGGTACATCCAAAGCATCATTTTATGCCCAGGAGGGGAAAACAATTTTTGGTGGGGTTTTTTCCCCCCCTCCTGTTTGCAAATGCAAATAAAATAAATGTCTTGCTACTTTAGCTGCTGGTGGGATCTCCCTCTGAATGGGAGGAAAAGGAAAGGGATTCAGTGCCAACATATTTCCAGGTTCTTCACCTTCTCCATTGTGTCTGGAGTGGGAAATTAAGAGAACAGCAAGAAGGAGCTCAGGGAACACATTGGGAGGTGAACATGGGCATTTGTGTTTGGGTGGTGGTGCTCCACTGGAGCCTACTGGAATCATTACAGGTCATGAACTGAAGGATTTGAGCAGATCCAAAATCTAATGAAGTCAGGGAAAAGACTCTTTGTGACTTCAGGAAGCTTTGACAGAGGTGCTAATTGAGGGGAAAATTTAACCTTGCACAGAGCTAAAAATTATAATGGTACAAGCCCCTCCACCTGAAGGGGTAAGGAAATGTGAGATGGTTTAGGTTGATTTAAGGACATCCATGTTTTCTGCCCTTTGTTTAAATTGCCTTTAAATGCACCCTTAGCTGTATCAGTTTAAGTTCATGCACAGACAAACCCAGGGTTTTTGGTGCTGTCAGAGATGAGAAAACATCTGCAGAGAGGATGGGTAGCAGTCACTGCACCTTGTGTTGGGAGCTGCCATGGAGATGGCTCCCCCACAGAGCTGTTGGAGGCACCCTTCCAGAGCATGGGTTATCAAACCTGTTGTAGGGACCTATGAATTGTGCCACAGATTTGCCCATTGCCCTCCTTGGCCTTAACAGGGGAAGACAAATGAGATTTTATTATTAACTTAGAGGCCAGAAGGTCACAGGAGGGGATCCCTCCACCCCCCTACTCTGCCCTGCTCAGGGCCCACCTGGAGTGTTGTGTCCAGTGCTGGGCTCCCTGGGATAAAAAGGACAGGGATCTCCTGGAGAGAGTCCAGAGGAGGCTACAAAGATGATGAAGGGGCTGGAGCATCTCCCCTGTGAGCAAAGGCTGAGAGAGCTGGGGCTGTTCAGCCTGGAGAGAAGAAGACTGAGGGGGGAATCTGATCAATGTTTATAAATATCTTAAGTATGGGATGCAGAGGGAATTGGCCAGCCCCTTTTCAGTGTCTGTGGGGACAGGACAAGGGGCAATGGCTGCAAGTTGGAGCACAGGGAGTTCCACACCAACCTGGGGAGGAACTTTTCCCCAGTGAGGGTGAGGGAGCCCTGGGACAGGCTGCCCAGGGGGTGTGGAGTCTCCTTCTCTGGAGAGATTCCAGCCCCGTCTGGACACCGACCTGTGCAGTATGAGCTGGGGAGCTGCTTTGGCAGGGGGTTGCACCCCAGGAGCTCTGGAGGGCCCTTCCAACCCCTACAACTCTGTGATTCTGGGTGTAGGCAGCTCTGTTCATTCAGAAGCATCTTGCCCTTCCTAACTCCCACCATTGCCTGTCCTGCATCAACAGACAGAAAATCTCAGCAAAAAAATAATATTGAGACCTTGGTTAGACAAAACCCTTGTTTAGATTTAAAAAAATTAATAAATTTGACTTTAAAACCTTTAAGAAGGTTTTACTAAGCCAAGGCAGTACTACCATGTGCTGTTTGGCATGTTTGTAAAAAGGAGATTTGTAAGAAGGTAGAATTATGATTTTTTTAAAAAAAAACCTTAGAATTATTGTGCAAGTCAGAAATCCATTTAATTACTGTCTCCATTATGAACCAATATTTGAGTTAGACTGCAGGAAAGTTTTACCACCATTGTCCTGTGGTGCAGATGGATAAGTCTCATCATTTGATTTGGAAAAATGTTCAAAACATCACAAGGTTCCAGCTTTCTGAAACTGAGTGGGAAGGCTCAAAGTGCAGACTGCTTTCATTCTCTCTTATTTTTCATCTTATTCAACTTCTATTAAATTTTATCAAGATATTGTCTGGGAGACCATGTTATGAAGCAGAAACCTAACCATCCAACCAAGTGCCCCCTCAAAAAAATCCTCGTAGCCAGGAAAATGCCCTCAGGTCTCTGTACTGGGGGTAGTGGAGTATGGTGGGATGGCAGTGCCCGTTATGATGGGAGCAGCTCTCTGCATCTAAGAAGCATCAAGCCTCTGTCAGCTCCCAGGAGGGTGAAGGAGATATCCAAAGAGGGACCACAAGGTGGCTCTAAATATATGAGAGTAGACCCTTTCTTCCTTTCTGGTATCTTAAGCAAATATCTATAATGAAAAGATAACTGCTGTGTTTTTCTATTGATGGGCTGCACCATAGAGAACAAGATCTGCCAACTGCTTGTCCTCTCAGGTCACCCACACCAACCCAGGGGCTGGGTGACCACTGGGCTAGTGAGAAAGGGGTGTCAGGGACCAGAGCATCATAGCTCTTACTTCCTCCCCTCCCAGTATCACCTGTACAGGTATAAAACATTCACTGTTCCCCCCCCACACACTTGGGATTTCATTTTGCTTTTACCAGTAAGGTGCTGATAATATGCATATATCACATATATTTTGTAAGATCTGAGATTAGAGGGAGAAAGGAGGCTGTGCATAGTTTGGAAAAGCTGTCAATTTCTTTGAAGAGCTGAATTACAGGCCTCTGAAACACGAGTGAATCAATTCTGCCTCAGCAAGGAATGCCCAACGTCCACTGACTTCTACAGCAGGGGTGAGTGGTTCAGGCAGGAGGAGGGAGGCAACTGGGCCCCCAGTATAAAATGCAAATTCTAGCAGATTGCCTCCATGCAAGGGAAGACCAAGTTATCTTCTGCTTCCTATGGTGTTTTTTCTTCAGTGGTTTTTGGTTAACACACAGTGGAGTTGACCTTAAAGTCTTTTTTTTACCTCTGGTAGATTTTAAGATTCACAATATGAAAGGGAATGCAGTGAGCTGCTTCTAATATCAGATGTTTTGAACCCAGTTTGGGGCATTTTGTCTAACATTCTCTACCTTTCAGGTCAGTGCAGTCCTATACCTCAGGCCACTGTCTAGTGCAGGTTTTCATATCTTAGAAAAAGAAGTAACTTCAGGAAAAATCCTACATTTTCAAGGAAATAATAAGCTTACCTTTGAGGTGTTTATAAGAAAGAACCTGATCAGTACATGGTGTTTATGTCAGCTTGAATTCTTTACTGTAACTGAGCACAGAAAGTAAATAATCTTATTATTTATCTTGCACATTGGCCCACTTCAAGACAGACAAATGCATCCTGTAACTGATTAGAAATGGGACTGTAATCTCAGCTGCAAGAATCAGCAAAGGAATTGTTCTCAAGAGACAGAAGCAGAGGGAAAGAACTGGAGGGGAAAATCACTCACTTTTCTTGATCAGTTGTTGTCAAAAAAAAAAAAGAGAGAGAGAATGATCATATCACATCTATTCTCTTGGACAGAATTATAGCCAAAGAGTAGCAATACTAGAGTTATTAAATATTTCAGATAATAGCCATTGAACCTGCAACCCATTTTATTCTCTCCTCATGTCTGTTTTTCCATCTTTTTTTCCTGAAGATTAATAGAATTCTCAATAGAGTAGAAAAGCAGCTCACCTTGCACTTGGATTGAAGCACTGCAATCACTAATAAGTTGGATTATTATGTATAGACAGCTTGTGCAAAACAAGATTTAACTTGCAGAAATGTGGAGTGGAGAATAATAAAGCTAGATATGGCTATAAAATAAGATGCAAGGGTCTGAGGAATGACAGTGGTAAGAAAGGTTTAGAGATATTATTGGAACACAAGCAGGAGAGAAGATATTACTGCAGTACACTGCAGAAAATAGAAAAGTCTACTTCTTATATTAGAAAGAATCTCACAGACATAGCAGTGCTCAGCTCTGCTCCCAGTTCAGCAGCTCTGCTCCCAGTTCAGCAGTTAACTTTGTGACTTCAACCTGTATGAAAGTGTTTTGCTGGTTTGGGATTGCCACAATACTCACCAGCAGGGACTGTTCAGCTGCCATCCATCCTCCGGGAGCAGAGCGGTACCAGCGAGTCAGCAGCACAGCTACAGCAGCGTGCCTGCCCAGCTGCCTGCAGATCATAGACTCACAGACTGCCCTGGGTTGGAAGGGACCCCAAGGATCACAGAGCTCCAACCCCCCTGCCACAGGCAGGGACACCAACCTCAGGCCTGGAGCTACACAAGGTTGCCCAGGGCCCCAGCCAACCTGGCCTTGAACACCCCCCAGGGATGGGGCACCCACCCCCTCTCTGGGCAGCCTGTTCCAGCCCCTCACCACTCTCTCTGCAAAAAACTTCCTCCTAATATCCAATCTAACCCTTCCCTCCTTCAGCTTTAATCCATCCCCCTTGTCCTGCCAGTCTCTGCCCTTTGAACAAGCTGATTCCCCTCCTGTGTCTCTGCTCCCTTCAGGGACTGGCAGGCTGCAATGAGGTCCCCCCACAGCCTTCTCTTCTCCAGGCTGACCCAGCCCAGCTCCCTCAGCCTCTCTCCAGAGGGGAGCTGCTCCAGCCCTCTGAGCATCTCCGTGGCTCCTCTGACCCCTCTCCAACAGCCCCACATCTTCCTTGTGTTGGGCCCCAGCTCTGGACACAGGATCCAGCTGGGGCCTCCCCAGGGCAGAGCAGAGAGGGACAATCCCCTCCCTGTCCCTGCTGCCACCCCTCTGCTGATGGAGCCCAGGATCCCATCGCCCTTCCCAGCTGCCAGAGCCACTGCTGCCTCATGTTCAGTCTCTCACCCAGCAATGGTGCCATACTTCACCCACATCAAACATAAAGAGGAGGCAGCCTCTATATGAAGCTCAATTAAAATGGCCTGTGTTAATGAAGGGTGATTATAGATGGCTCAGTATCAGCTGTGAAAGGAATAGAGTTAGTATAACAACCTCTGCATTAAAAAGTGCCTCAGAATGGATCTTGGGAATGAATTCTCCCGGTGTGAAAAGATGCCCATAATCCTAGAAGCACAGTACAAATTAGGACAGAAGTTGGTAATGTAGCTGTTGTCCAGAGAAGGCACTGATAGCCTTCTGCCCACTGTAGATCAGGCTACACAACCCTGCAGCACAAAGACTCGTGGAACGATTCCACCAGCTTTCATGGAAGTGCAGCTGGGTGTGTGAGGGGTGGCTGTGTGCAGGCTGCAAACGCCTTTGAGTAGCAATGCTACTCTAGAAAGGCAAGTATTTGTGAATAAACTTGCTCTCCATAATTTATTCTGCACAACTTGAGAAATTTTGAGAGGCTATTTTCCTGACAGAGCTGAAGCCATATGAGATCCCTGTTTATAAGAATGACTGAGTGATGCAGAGAGCTTAAGTGACAGTTCATTCTCTTTTAAGCCTCCCCTCAGCCAGCCTCAATTTGCAGAAGGAGATGGAAGGGGAAACAGGGAATGAAGCACTGTAAAAAAGACAAAAATCACAGATTGTGATTGTGAAAGGAACCATTAGAGCATCTAGTCCATAGCCTTCCAAGAAAAGGATGCACTGTGGATGCCAACTGACAGCAGATTCTCAACTGCAAAGATGACAACAGGACCCAGAATCACTACTGGAGAAGAAACTGCTGATGCAGGAGGGAAAAGGCTGGGTGTAATGAGAGTCTTTCCCTCCTTTTGTTAACATTTGTTAAGTAGTTGTGACTTTTTTAATTGAAAATATTACTAAGACACATCGCATTGGCAGTATTCAGGGACACCAGAGCTTAGCACCTAGTAGATTCTCTTCCAAGGTACCTTTCTCTGACCCTGATATTCTTGCCCTAGATTTCAGACAGCATCTCTTTTTAGACTGGGTATTGAAATAAGATCAACTATAAAATGAGAAGATTAAGGAGGGAAAAAGCAGTAATATACTACCCACCCTTTGACATGATCTATAGTTGAGCTTATGTGAAGTACTATGGTGTGGGGATGTAAAATTTGTCTCTGTTTCCAGCTTCTTCTCATCACCTCCTTATTTTCCATACTTAACTTCATTCTCATGAAGTCCTGTTCCTTATGTCACTGCTTGTGCTTTTGTCAGTCTTTGGACAGAGCTGATAAGGTCACAGAAATTTCTGACCAGCTTTGTGAAAACAGGCAGCAGGGAGGGGAATAACCCTCTGTGGGAAAGGGTTATCTCTTAGACATAAGGAGATGGAGTCAGGAGATTCTCAGGAAAGCCTGAGTCCCATGGAATTCATGGTGAATTTTATGTCTAAGCTCATGTTCCAGCATCATATAAGAGCTCTGGTTTCTATGTGACCTCTACAAGTCTTAAATAATCTGAGTTTTACCACACTTTCTCCTCTAAGGTCTCTTAAAACTTCAGGTTATTTTCAAACTCATGTTAATGTTCATATTTCTATCATCAGAAAAGTATCTCCAAATAAGCATAAAATATCTAATAACTCCAAACTTTCTCTCTTCTCCTAGAGAAAGTGGCCAAAAGAAAAACAATTCATGCAAATAGCCACTCCTGGCCACTCCTGCCCATGGGTGTGCTTATGAGAAATGGCCCAAGCCTTCATGTGTATTATTATACTTTATTATGCTCAGGTTTGATTATTTATTTTCCCCAGGATTTAAAAATCTTGAAGGGGGAAAAAAAATCATAAAACTGCTTAATCAGTGGTGAGAAAACAAATGCAGCCTCCTGAAAGATACACAAGTGCCTGCACGGTGCAGAGGGGTGTAGCAAGCTCACTATGACATATTAAACCCCCTCTCTAGCCAGAGAAAACAAGGAGACTTCAGCAACTTGTATTTCAGGAACACAAGAAAATAGATAAGCTTTGAACCATTCCCTGAAGGTTAATGGGCTTGGGCACTGGCAGCCCAGTGGGGAATAGCACCAAAAAACCCATTCCTCTGAAAATCCCCCACTGCTGCTCTGCAGGCAATCAAACAGGGGATGTGGCAGCATCAGCACATGCTCCCATCTCCTGTCTTGTCACAATGGTGCACAGAAAGAAGTTGTCTTTTAGGTAGGGAGGTTCTAAACTGTTCTAAATGCCTTGCCTAGGGCTAAAGGGCTTGGGCAGGGGCTTTGCTGGATGCAATTGGCTTGAGGAAGAAGATGGGGCACATGGTGTGGTCAGGACCGTGGCCGCCCTTGTAGCATTATACATACTGATGCAAGTTTGAAGGTTTTGCAAGAAAAGAGTCTCCATCCCTTGTATAACTTAATCTCTGCCCCAGAACAATGCAGTCAGCTGGAGGAAAGGAGTTGCCAACCTGAACCAAGTGAACACCAGCACCCAGTTTGTGGTGATGGCCAAGACCAGCTGCTTGTGGAGAGAACTCAGAGTCCTGGAGGAGACCAGTCTTTGTGAGGATAATGTGAGAAAGGATAAGCCTCATCCTAATCTTTAACAATTAGACATATTTTCAGTTCTGAAACATTCAGTTCAACATACCTTCCTATTTTCATGTCCATCACTCCAGCTGCACTCCAAATGCTTTTTATTACCAATATAAATATAAAATTCCATAAAACAGATTTAAAAGAATTTTGTGCAGCCAGGAGCCCTGTTGTCTTCAATGCAAGAAAAGAAAAACAAAAACCCAAAAAAGCCCCCCGCTTACTTCCTGGGCAGTGATATAGCATTCAGAGATGTATACCTTATGGCAAATTAAAAAGTATGGGGGGAAAATGGTAAAGTAGCTTCATCAAAATGGCTACTAGAGTCTTACCCCATTGATGCTGACAGGAATCTGTTGATAGATGTCTGTGCATTTCAGACAGGCTCTGTGAGTCCAGTTAAATGCTTCATTAAAGTTCCAGTGTTAAATGGTTTAATTATTTCATTTCTCTACGTGTGGAACTTGAGAGTCTAACACAAAGAAGCAATCAAATTAAAAAAAAAAAGCAAGGCTGAGATGGACCTTGCTGATTCTTTTCCTTTCCAAATGGCACTAGCATTTCAAATGCAAAAAGGGAAATAAAGCCTGTGGCTACGACAGGGTTAATAGTAAAGACTGCTCTCTTTTTTTGCCTTTTTTTTTTTTTTCTTCTGTTTGAAATGGCTCCATGGTTCGAGAATGACTCTTTGCTTCCCCTCTTAATCTGTATTTTACGAGTGAGAAGCTTTGCATTATGCAAATCGTTAGATAGGAACAGGTGACATTTCAGCAAAGAACATGATCAGCGGCCCGGGCCTGGATTGGGCTGCTGATTTATACATTAGTATTTGTCACAAGGATCGCAAGTACTTCAGTCTACATTCTGCAATTTGCTGTTCTATTTTTTCCTCCCCACAGTCCTTAAGGTGGAAACTTCATCAAAGTGTTTAAAACACACTGGTCAGACCAAAGGCAGCTGCTTTTGGCCTGGAATGGCGGGGGGGGTGAAAGGGTACGGCCTTGTCTCGGTGGCTGCTGGCGTTAGGCCTGCTGCAGCTTCAGGACCAAGCAGGGTGTATCTGCACAACCCTGGAACCAGATCCTCTGCAGCAGTGATGAACCCCCCTGGGAGTCCACTGGCCTGACTGCAGAACAGGGACCCTCATCAGAAGGACAACTTGGACTATCATTTAAACTTTGTGAATCACAGAACATTAGGAATTGGAAGGGACCTTGAAAGATCATCCAGTCCAACCCCCCTGCCAGAGCAGGATCACCTAGACTAAATTGCACAGGAATACATCCAGGTGGGTTTTGGATGTCTCCAGAGAAGGAGACTCCACAACCTCTCTGGGCAGCCTGTCCCAGTGCCCCGTCACCCTCACAGTGACAATGTTCTTCCTTCCATTCCCATGGAGCTTCCTATGCTCCAGCTTGCACCCACTGCCCCTTGTCCTGTCACTTGCCATCACTGAGAAGAGCCTGGCTCCATCCTCCTGAACCCTGTCAGTAACAGAAAAGTGAAAAGTGTGTCACAATACAACTATTTACAGTCCTTCCCCCAACCATTTTTCCCCTTCTGGACCTTCTGTAGTACCAGGCAAGTTCAATAGAGGTTGATTTGCATGTCATGAGATACGTTTTGGACTGTAAATTATTTCTGGAAAAAAAAAACTACTGGAAAAAAGAAGGGGATTTATTGCCATTGAATTTAACATCAGGAACAGTTGGTTTTCTTTTATTTTCTAGTTCTCTGGAGCATTTTGGGTTTTACTTTTATAGTGGCTTTGCTCCTCCTCTGCTAAAACTTTGACAGTAACTTAAATTGGGGAACAGAAGAGGTTACTAAATGGCCCAAGTGTCATTGAAAAGCAAGTTAAACACCACCATTCACAGCAGTCTGTCCGTGCTCCTCAGCATGGATGGGAGAAGCATGATTGGTGTGAAAGACATGGTGGTTGCCTGCTGTCCATCATCCCTGTCTTGTGTGAGAGGCACAACAACGTGGCAATTACAAGCACAAAAATGGCAAAAAATGGCAACAAATTCAACCAAATGAGGATTCCCCATACAATTTCACAAGTGTCTTTGATACAAATATAAACTGTTGTTCTTCTTTTAAGCTGCCTTGCTGTCCAAAGGCACCAGAATATGGCTGTACCTGCTCTGTGGCACAGCTATCAGCCTTAACACATAGGCTCCTGGGACTGCAATAGACCCTGGTAATAGGTTTGTTGCAATTGGGGCAGAGAGGGGAAGGCAGAGGCACCTCTCTCCCTACCTGATAATTCCCGTGGTGTCTGCTTCCCCTTGTCTCTGCCTGGGCCCATCCCATGTTGGGACCCTCCTTCATTATGCATCCCTTATTGTGACTTTCCTTCTCAGCACTCAGCTGAGGCTCCATGAATGGCTCCTGTAAGGAAACTCTGCTCTAGCCTACACACAAAGGCTTCACTGTCTTGCATTCCTGAATTGGGAGGAGACAGGCAACAGGAGCTGCTGTCACTTCTCCTCACTCCAAATCTGACACTTGGGCAACCACAACCTTTTTCTTACTGATTTTTATGTATGAAGCTGGTGTATGTCACTGCCTTTCTCTTAGTCTGGTCTTTTGGCTATTTATTTCATGACTACCAGCACAAAAGCAATTCTTCTCACCAATGCTTTAGGCCCTGGACATCTTATGTCTGTTATAGAGCAATCATGTTAGGTCACATGATCAATTTGGGGTTACATCTTGCCATATGCTTATGACATTAATGGGTTTTTGGGGGTTAAACTTGAATGAGAAGCTACTTGCATAGCTTCAGAAAGATTTAGATTAACACACAATGCCCTATTTTCTCATTTCTTCTGCTTTCATCTCTATGAAGTGTAAAAAGACATACATATAACTCATCTCACATGGTCCTCTCTTCTATAAGCTCCTCAGGTATGTTGACAATTCACTGTCCATGAGAACCATATTTTCCTGACCTTTGGATACATTTCTGCTTCCAAATGTCTCCTTTTAAGATCTAGTGTAGACAAACAGCATCAATCAGGTACAGCATTCAGCATATGGCATGTACCTACCTGTGGAAATGGCCACTAATCCTTCAATGTGATGATATTTTATTTTGAGCACCTTGGGTTTTATCTGGAATAATGACTTAGGTTCCTACTTAATGTGTTTCCTTATCTCCTTAAGGTAACTTTAGCTGAGATAAGAATGTTCTTGTGAGAATGGCACCAGCCCATCATTCATTCATGTCAGACATCATTACCATTTCTTAATGTCATCCCAATTAAGCTTTAGTTCAATCCAGGTGTTCTCAGCTGTGGTCATGGCAATGCCTTTGTCATGAGCTTGTGCTGCAGGTGACTTTTCCAGGGCTGTGTGGAGGCTCCAGGCACTGAGTGCAGGAGAAGTTACTGTTGATTGCCATAGCAAACACTCAGAGTTTCCCCAGGCTTCACAGCCTTTCCAGGACTGGGTATGTTACTCCTTCACTCCACCTTCCTGTGCTTCACTATTTACCATGTTTCTGTTCAAATTTTCTGCTCCTGTAGCAGAAACCATACAAAGCTCTTATGGCATTTCTTTATTTCATTTGTCTCCATGCCAATGGGCTAATTATGATTATCCTCATTTTACAGAATGGGAAGGAAGAAATAAAAGGAACTGGGGGTTTTTTTCTAGAAGGAAGATGCCCACATGTGTGCAAAGTTATCATTCAGTTTTGTATCTCTTCTTGTGTTTATACTCTGTACTTGAGGCACTGAGATACAGATCAGATTGTCTTGCCCAAGAGAACCTAAACTTCACCCCAGTTCTCCATCCTCTTGCTATAAATGCAGGGGGGAATCCTCAGTTTCTCACTAAGCAGGACTAGAGGTTAAAGCATTTATGCCACCTGTGGGTTTTTAAAGAAATGGGTAAACTACTTATCTTGGATCTATTTGTATTATTTCAGATGAGTAAAGGTGAGGCCAAGTCAAGCAAGAACATTTTCACTCCTATAATTCCCATAGATGTTCCCAGTACAGGATTCTTTTAAAGAACTCTTTTCATTCCCTCCCTGATTGCCCAAGAAAAGATGGATTTTACGTGCTAAGGAATATTAAGATGTGCATGGCAAGGTGCAGTGACCCATCTGAGAGTTGTTTATTTTCTGGATAGGTTCTTCTGTGCTGGCATATATGCAGCTGCCACCACAGTCCATGAGGACATGTATCTTGCTGTTGCCCTGGCTCTGGTCATCACTGTCCCAGAATCACAGAATCACAAGGTTGGAAAAGACCTTTAAGATCATCAGGTCCAACCATTCCCATCCTAAGCTAAACCAGATCCCCAAGTACCTCATCTCCCCTTTGTTAAACACCCCCAGGGAAGGGGACTCAGCCCCTCCCTGGGCAGCCTGTGCCACAGCCCCACAACTCTGCCAGGGAAGAACTTTCCCCTCCCATCTGAGCTGCCCCTGCCCTGGCCCAGCTTGAGCCCATTGCCCCTTGTCCCATCTCCTGTCCCCTGGCTGAAGAGACCATCGCCCACCTCTCTGCACCCTCCTGGCAGGGCAGGGGAGGTGGGGAGAAGGTCTCCCCTCAGCCTCCTCTTCTCCAGGCTGAACACCCCCAGCTCCCTCAGCTGCTCCTCAGAGGATTTGCCCTCCAGCCTCTTCCCCAGCCTGGTTGCCCTTCTCTGGACAACCAGGCTGGTGAAGGGGCTAGAGGGGCTATCAACTGGGTTGAAGACAGAGCCATCTGTCCCAGTCACTTAAGAGCACAGGGGAGTTGTCTTTATGTCTTATGACTGTTAGGTACAGGACATTGGTATTACCAGGCAGAATGAGAAAAGCTTGTCATTTCTCAATCTTAATCCAGAGTGTTGTATGATGGAGGGCACTGCCTGTGTATTTGGGGTTTTATCACCTGAGCAAAGGAATTCTGTCAGTTTAACAGAAATCATCAATTGCTATCTTAAAACTATGGCTTTCTTATTGTCTTAAAGGAAAAAAAGAACAGATCAGATCAGAAAAATCTATAAATTATTAAAAATAAATAGGAAATTTGTTCCAAATATCAAATTTATGACAAAGCTTAAAATCAGGAGAAAACATGAGCTGGCTGTTGGGAAGGACCTGTTGATGTCCTTGAATTCATTCAGTGATGAGTGTGCTCAGTGCTTCTAACTGAGGCTAACTGTGAACTTTGGGGGGGGGGGTGTGTGTTCTACTGTCAATTTTCTATTCACTGGTTGATAATTTATCTGTTAATACAGATGATCTATATTGTAGGGTGAATCATTGCTCCTAAGTGCTTCATTTACTGAGGTCTGGGTAGCATTCTGCTTTTTTCTGCCTTTGTGTTCTTGAGCTGTCCATAAAAATTCCGATTTCTCCCAGTGGTATTAGTTTGAAAATGTTTTTGAGTAGAATGTTGGGGTTTGGCCTGTTCCTTGGAAAGGCTACTGGAATTCCTGCTTAGTTCTGGAATCCCTCTGGAATGTTAAAGCCCTCAGATAATTCACTCCCAATTTTCCATATTGAATTGTGAAAAGTAGTGCTGAATAAAGAGAAGACCTTCTGACAGGTGGCTGTAAAAGTGTTTCCTGGTCAAGGTGATGCATTCAGAATGACCCTACTTCACTGCTTTTATAGTGCCTGCCTACTTATGACTGTTTTATGTTGCTAAAGAACTTTACTGCTTGCTGTACATTCATGTGAAGATACCTGAGTACAGTGAAAAGCAAACAACCCCTTGTATATACAGATAGATGGTTGCCCCTTTAAATCAAGATGTATCCAGCTGCATCATGTCACAACAGGGAACAGCATCAGGAATCAACTGAATTTTTGAAAAACAGAGAAAAGAGCAATTTTTTGTTTCCATTGAGACTATCTTAATATTCCAGCATGTGAAAAAAAGAACAAAATATCATTTTCTCCAAATAAACACTGACCTAGTATAATTTGTTCATTTTGATCAGACAACTATATTCACTATTGTGATATCTAATGCTGGTTGGACTTAGATTTTGAAATAAAATGCCAACTAAGATATACATGATAATTATGATATGATATACATGAAGAAGAGGGGTGGCAGCAGGGACAGGGAGGGGATTGTCCCTCTCTGCTCTGCCCTGGGGAGGCCCCAGCTGGATCCTGTGTCCAGAGCTGGGGCCTAACACAAGGAAGATGTGGGGCTGTTGGAGAGGGGTCAGAGGAGCCACGGAGATGCTCAGAGGGCTGGAGCAGCTCCCCTCTGGAGAGAGGCTGAGGGAGCTGGGCTGGGTCAGCCTGGAGAAGAGAAGGCTGTGGGGGGACCTCATTGCAGCCTGCCAGTCCCTGAAGGGAGCAGAGACACAGGAGGGGAATCAGCTTGTTCAAAGGGCAGAGACTGGCAGGACAGTTCTGCATCAACATGCGGAAGAACTTTTTCACAGTGAGGGTGACAGAGCACTGGAATAGGCTGCCCAGGGAGGTGGTGGAGTCTCCTTCTCTGGAGATATTCAAGACCCGTCTGGACGCCTATCTGAGTGATATGTCCTAGGGAGCTGCTTTGGCAGGGAGGTTGGACCCGATGATCTCTCGAGGTCCCTTCCAACCCCTACAGTTCTATGATTCTATGATTCTATGACAAGGGGGATGGATTAAAGCTGAAGGAGGGAAGGGTTAGATTGGATATTAGAGGGAATTTTTTGCAGAGAGAGTGGTGAGGGGCTGGAACAGGCTGCCCAGAGAGGGGGTGGGTGCCCCATCCCTGGGGGTGTTCCAGGCCAGGTTGGATGGGGCCCTGGGCAACCTTGTGTAGCTCCAGGCCTGAGGTTGGTGTCCCTGCCTGTGGCAGGGGGTTTGGACCTCTGTGATCCTTGGGGTCCCTTCCAACCCAGACCAGTCTATGATTCTATGATTCTATGATCCTATGATAACATCATTCCAGATGCAAGGAATGATACCTACAAACAGGTCATCACAGCGAGTGGTTACTGTCTCCTTACTTCCCTACAGAAGTACATTTTAATCAGCAGCTTCCTGAGCACCCTGAAAAATGCAGCAAGGAAATATTTTTATCCAAGCAGTTGAGCTATTTCATCATAATAAAAGTGAAGGAAGGCTGAAACCAGTTCCTTCCCTTGTGGCTATGTTATGTGTTCTGGTTTAACAAGGGGGAAAGATGGTTCTGATATTGCCTGAAGTGGATAACTGTGTAGTACCAGCTGCTGAGCAGTCTTCTATAGGACTGGAAGGTTTGTAGAGTCCTTGTGGGTTCTCTAACTGCAGAGAGAGCTGTGGGGAGGGTCAGGGGTATCTTAAGGAGAAACCCCAGCAGAGTGCAGACTGGTGTCTCAGCAAGGTTGGAAAACAATCGAATTCAGTGAGACTCCAAACTTTGGTGCTTTTGGGCCCACTCATAATCCAGAGGAATAGTAAATGACACAAATGTGCTAAGTGCACAAATCCCTTTGCATTGAAACAGACCAGAATTGATTTTAATAGCCTTTGGAATTTTCATCTGGGACTGAAAATTATGCCCCAGCCTCTTCAGCTCTCTACAACTAATCCAAGAAGCACAGTGCAGTCAAATCTCCTAAAACCCCTGTCCCTTTGCTTTGATGTGCAGTCAGATAGTTTAGATATAATTAATGCAATTCTGGATGCTGATCCAAATCCCCACACCACATCAGGTTGATCTGCAATAGGTCTTTCCTTCAACCAGAGCAGAACAGGAAATCCTGAGGAGGGAATGTCGTGCTTGGACCTTCAGCTGAGCAAGTGGTTTGGGTCCAAATTGTGGGGAGTAAAGGGGGTAGGGTGGAGGGTGTGTGTCAGGGGGAGATAGGGAAATGTGACATAAAGACCAGCAAAACTTTTGCTGCCAGAAAGACATAACCCTCCCAACCTTCATCAGAGATATTAGGTGATAGATGAAGATGGCAGTCTTCATTTATCAACATCTCTTCCCAGTAAAGTTAATGCCCCACTTTGGCCCAGGTTCCCCTCTGTTCAAATTTGCCTATAATGCACCTTAAACCACTTTGGGGCCCTTCTGTGTTAGTGATTCTTTGGGACCTATTATGACAAAGGATTTTGGAAGTTCTAAACAAGTTACACTGCTCTTTCTGAAGGCGGGAGGAGAGGTGGGAGAAAGGCTGTGTGCACCACAGGGCTGTGAGGCAAGTGGAAAGCCAGCAGCTGGGCAAAGTGGGGACACTACCACACAGCTTCTAAAACTTGGGTAGATCTGGCAGGGCTTGGCTTCAAGGGTTTGCCCAAACATCCCTTAGGACAATAACAAACTAAGCAGTGATGAAGGGGGAAGTTTTTTCCAGAGAGAGTGGTGAGGGGCTGGAACAGGCTGCCCAGAGAGGGGGTGGGTGCCCCATCCCTGGGGGTGTTCCAGGCCAGGTTGGATGGGGCCCTGGGCAACCTTGTGTAGCTCCAGGCCTGAGGTTGGTGTCCCTGCCTGTGGCAGGGGGGTTGGAGCTCTGTGATCCTTGGGGTGCCTTCCAACTCAGACCAGTCTGGGATTCTAGGATTCCTCCAAACTGTAACCTGCACCACTGATGTCCCTTCCAACCCATGCCATTCTAGGATTCTAGGATTCTATGACTCTATGATTATATGCCTCTATGATTCTATGATTCTATGACTCTATGATTCTATGATTCTGTGATTCTATGACTCTATGACTCTATGATTCTGTGATTCTGTGATTCTATGACTCTATGATTCTATGACTCTATGACTCTATGATTCTATGATTCTATGACTCTAGGATTCTAGGATTCTATGACAAGAGTAAGGATTTGAACCTGTGGTTCCAGGAGTCTTCATAATCCCAACGCGACCCTTAAATCAGAGAACTATACATTAATTATTGCCCCAGAAAGAACGGAGTTCTCATCCTGAAATGACTTCTTTTGCCTTTGCAGAGGTTGCTGAAGATGCATTTTATAGGAGAAGTTCCTGTAACTCATGAATTCTTAGAGAGATTCCACCTTAAATGGATTTTATCAGACTGTGCACTGGTAAGCTGATGCTAATATTGGCTCCAATAAAGAACAAATCAGTGCCCAACTCGACTCGTCTTATCGCACAGTCAAAACTGATGGCTGGAGAAGTCATAAAGATCCCATTTAATCTCTCGCCTATCTATCACTGTGAATGTCTTTATCCTCTTTGTGCAGTGGTAATATCTGCTCATTATGAAAGCAAAATAGATCTGGCATGAATAAAAGCGGAATGAAGTGCTCACTTTGATTTTGACAGCATGATCAGTGGAAGCAGTAATCTGTGAGAATCAAAAGGGCTAAATTATTCCATAACAGTAATTTGAGGGAACAGCTCAGAGCATACACATCTGCTTTCATATATTGTGACGTGCACTGATAAAACATCCTTCCCAATTTACTCTCTCTGTGCTTGACTAATCTGCAACAGCTCTCACAATGTCTAATCATGCCATCAAAAAGGAGAAGAAGTTCAATTGAGACTCAAATGAAAGAAGATTGGAAAACTATCCTCAATTGAAATTACATTTGTAAATGAGCCATAGTTTTTTTCTGCTCAGAGTGTGTTATGGTAAATCTGCCTGAAGAAGTAGTTATGCTGAGGAACAGCAACGTGTATCTAGATTGTATTTATTCCATTACTGCTCAAGTAAAATTATGGCAGCTTGGAAACCCTGGGGCATGTTTTCAAAACTGATATGCCAAATTCATAGTCAAGATTCCTGTAGTATAATTACAGCATCTCTGGCTGGCTGAAAGATTCCCAATACATATAAATTACACAGCCAGGTTATAGTTGCAGGGGGGGGTAGTATTTTTAAACATTCCTGTTAGAGGAGATTTCTCCCCTTATTTGTAGGCTGGGCTGTGGCCATCCTTGGCTTCCTTTCTTCCTTTGTTCATGGCATTTTGGGGAGGTATTTAAACAGGCTTTTAATATACCTGAAATGCAAACCTGAAAGTCACTTTGAAAGTGAAACAAGGATGTGTCCTGCTGATCCTCATGGACAAACCTGAAAGTCACTTTGAAGGTGAAACAAGGATGTGTCCTGCTGACCCTCATGGACAAACCTGAAAGTCACTTTGAAGGTGATCCAAGGATGTGTCCTGCTGAACCTCGTGGACAAAACTGTAACCTGAAGTGTGCGAGGGTAGAATATATGCTACCCTGACTGAAAGTGAGACAGTCATGTGAAAGTCCCTGCATGGATATTCACCTTCTGACTGTTGACATGCTTTCTAACACACAGTTTAAATCTTTCCCTCCTAAATCTTGTGGGCTTCCTTTCTGATCTTTGCTAAGTCAAGTCTACCCTGTGGCACTCCAGCCTCTGAGGACATATTATCACCTCTGCTGGGATCCCACTTCAAGAAGTGTTATCCTCTTCCCTTAAAGCATCTGCTCCTGGGGCCATATGATTTTGTCCTCCAAGGCATTGTATCTCTCTATCAATGTTGACTGGACTCACACGTTATAGAGCTGAAGCTAGCAGTGCTGGGTGAAGCCCTGCTGGAAGGATCTGTAATGAGCCTCCCTCACATACCTGTTTTCCTGGTACAGCCAAAGAAATGGTGATTGCCTCCTTTGTAGACCTGTCATCAGGTTCACTGATGCAGCTCCCTGTATTATATATTTCTATGATGAGAATGTACCTATAGATCTGAAAAGGCACAGGTAGGCAAATGACACTGCTGTCATCTCTGCTGATAGTGCTTGCTGTTCTGTTACATGCTTTGGGAAATCATAGAATCATAGAATGAATCATAGAATGGTCTGGGCTGGAAGGGACCCCAAGGATCACAGAGCTCCAACCCCCCTGCCACAGGCAGGGACACCAACCTCAGGCCTGGAGCTACACAAGGTTGCCCAGGGCCCCATCCAACCTGGCCTTGAACACCTCCAGGGACGGGGCACCCACCCCCTCTCTGGGCAGCCTGTTCCAGCCCCTCACCGCTCTCTCTGCAAAAAACTTCCCCCTAATATCCAATCTAACCCTTCCCTCCTTCAGCTTTAATCCATCCCCCTTGTCCTGCCAGTCTCTGCCCTTTGAACAAGCTGATTCCCCTCCTGTTTGCATGCGGTCCTTGGATAAGGATCTGTATTTTTTAATTGTTCAAAATATTTAGCAAACTTTTGCATCCTGACTAAATGGTATGGCCTGTGATTTTGGCATAAGAAAAAGCATGGGTTGAAACTGATTTTTAAGTATGCACAGTTGACTTCTTACATTGGGAACAGGCATCCATTAAGCCAGTGAACAGTTAGAATATCATGTGGCTCACACCATCACTACTTAACAATGAGGTTTGAGGGATAAAGAAATACAGGCCATCCTAGAATTTTTGCATAAACTATGGAATTGTGCCAATTTTTGAACAATAAAAACATCTGACTGCCTCCTATTCTACTTTTGGATATTCTGGCTTTAGTATTTATTTTTGGGAGGGTAAGGTGAATTTTTTGACCACCTATGTGAGATAGACAATAGCATATGTATAAGCAGTTTAGATACTCTGAAGCATCACAATCTAGAAAATGTTATTTCATGTTTGAAAGCCAATGGAATTAGATTAGTCTGGAAGTTTTGCTACTTTCCTCTGCAATGAAAGGCTACTTTTAAGGTTCCATTGTAAGCACAAGTGTGCAAAAGCACTGTTTGGAGTATGCTGGGTCGTGCAACAGATGAAACTCTTATTAGTTGGTATGTTTTCTAACAGCAGTTGTGTATAATTAACCTTGATTCCTCAAGTACTTCCTCCCACAGCCAAATTTGCCCATATGACTAACCACATTAAGTTCAATAAAAGCAATTACACCCCAATTTAGGTTTGTGCCTAAGCATCTGCAGGTTCTAAAATGCCAAGATCTTTGAGGAAATGCCATCTCTTTTTGCACAAGGAAAGGATAAATTTAATCTGTATCCATATATTCTCCAAGATGTCAGCATCTGGGGAGGAACAACCACATGGATCAGGACAGGCTGGGGGTGACCTGCTGGAGAAGAGCTCTGTGGAGAAGGACCTGGGGGTCCTGTTGGGTGACAGGGTGGCCATGAGCCAGCAGTGTGCCCTGGGGCTGAGAGAGACAATGGGATCCTGGGGGCATCAGGAGGAGTGTAGGCAGCAGGTCACAGGAGGGGATCCTGCCCCTCTGCTCTGCCCTGGTCAGGCCCCACCTGGAGTGTTGTGTCCAGTGCTAGGCTCCCTGGGATAAAAAGGACAGGGATCTCCTGGAGAGAGTCCAGAGGAGGCTGAGGAGATGATGAAGGGCCTGGAGCATCTCCCCTGTGAGGAAAGGCTGAGAGAGCTGGGGCTGTTCAGCCTGGAGAGAAGAAGACTGAGGGGGGACCTAATCAATGGCTATCAATATCTGAAGGATGGGATGCAGGGGGAATGGCCAGCCCCTTTTCAGTGACTGTGGGGACAGGACAAGGGGCAATGGCTGCAAGTTGGAGCACAGGAAGTTCCACACCAATCTGGGGGGGAACTTTTCCCCAGTGAGGGTGAGGGAGCCCTGGGACAGGCTGCCCAGGGGGTGTGGAGTCTCCTTCTCTGGAGAGATTCCAGCCCCGTCTGGACACCGACCTGTGCAGTATGAGCTGGGGAGCTGCTTTGGCAGGGGGTTGGACCCCAGGAGCTCTGGAGGGCCCTTCCAACCCCTACAACTCTGTGATTCTGTGATTCTGTGATCTCTGTTTCTGGACTTATTCAAAATTTACTTTCCTCTTGCCTATTCAAATCCAAAGTGTTCCAAAGTGACATGTATGTCACCACTTTGCTTCGAACTTCTTTCTCTGCCAAAGCCCCACACAGAGGGAGAAATGAGTCTGTTGTGGTGATTAACAGTACAGTGATGCATAGCAGACAACCAACTACAAATTGCTTCAGTTACAGTACTTGTGTTCATTCCTAATTTTCTCTGTAGAGAGTCAGACTCAGGGATGCAGCAGTGGACTAAACATGTTTATGGCTATTGGCTTGGAGAGGAAGGAAAGAAAACCAAACACATGCTGATAAATCCCTGGCTCCCTGTCCTGCCAGTGTTCTCACAGAATCACAAGGTTGGAAAAGACCTTTAAGACCATCAGGTCCAACCATTCCCATCCTAAGCTAAACCAGATCCCTGAGTACCTCATCTCCCCTTTGTTAAACACCCCCAGGGAAGGGGACTCAGCCCCTCCCTGGGCAGCCTGTGCCACAGCCCCACAACTCTGCCAGGGAAGAACTTTGCCCTCCCATCTGAGCTGCCCCTGCCCTGGCCCAACTTGAGCCCATTGCCCCTTGTCCCATCTCCTGTCCCCTGGCTGAAGAGACCATCGCCCACCTCTCCACAACCCCCCTTCAGGTAGTTGTAGGTGGTGATAAGGTCTCCATTCTCATTCAACTTCAAACTATTTTAGACTCTCAGGCTCCCTTGCTGGCTGATGGTGGCTCCTGATCTTGCCTTTCTCTGTTGGTTTGGCTACTGCCTCTTCAGAACAGACCCCTGCAGTGTTTTCAGCACTGCTGCAGTAACAGCAGGGAAACACAGGCTTGTTAGGTATCACTGTAATGCTGCTCTGGTCTTCTCCTCCCTTGCACATCATCACCCATAAAGACAAAATGTGATTCTGATGGATGCTGTAATGTGTTTATTTGCTTTACAGCATCCAGCCTGTCATTGTCTCCGTGCTGTACACAACTGCAGGCAGAGAGCAGATGGGGGCAATAAATGGCAGCTGCAGCCCAAATTTAAAAGTACATAGAAGCCTATATGCCCCTGTTCCTGTTCTGTACTTTTCAGAATGCCTCCCACTGATCCTGTATATCTGCTTGTGAAATGTACTTCCTATACCTGAGGAGTTTCTGACTCTCTGATAGGATAAGTGCCTATTTTTATTCTAATACATACCTCTTGTAAAAATTCATGTTTCCTTTAAGAGATGAAGATGCTGACATCTCAGAGTAGCAACAAACATGTGCTAGATGATATTTTACACCACATGATCTGTAGGTTTCCTTCAAGAAGCCTGATGAGCATGAGATTGTCAATGTCTGTACCCTTTTTCTAGTTTTTTTTTTTAAAAAAACCCCACAATGATATTTTGCATTCTTATGTCAGCTACAGCTGATTTTGGTCCATTTTTACATCCTGGAATGTAAGTGTTCTAAGGCCACTAAGTGTCCATAGGCAAGAATGTTTAGGAACCACAGGAAATAAGTGAGCATTCTCAGAAGCTTGCTGGGTGTGTTTTTGACCTTGGGTTTTTGTCATTTTGGCCCAGACAGCCAATGCACAGGGCAGGGAATGGTCTAAACTGAGCAGCCAGGCTGTGGGAATGGTTGAGCACGAATCAGAATCACAGAATCCTAGAATGGCAAGGGTTGGAAGGGACCCCAAGGATCACAGAGCTCCAACCCCCTGCCACAGGCAGGGACACCAACCTCAGGCCTGGAGCTACACAAGGTTGTCCAGGGCCCCATCCAACCTGGCCTTGAACACCCCCAGGGACAGGGCACCCACCCCCTCTCTGGGCAGCCTGGTCCAGCCCCTCACCACTCTCTCTGCAAAAAACTTCCCCCTAATATCCAATCTAACCCTTCCCTCCTTCAGCTTTAATCCATCCCCCTTGTCCTGCCAGTCTCTGCCCTTTGAACAAGCTGATTCCCCTCCTGTGTCTCTGCTCCCTTCAGGGACTGGCAGGCTGCAATGAGGTCCCCCCACAGCCTTCTCTTCTCCAGGCTGACCCAGCCCAGCTCCCTCAGCCTCTCTCCAGAGGGGAGCTGCTCCAGCCCTCTAAGGATCCAAAGCAAAGCCTTTACATATGTATGGCTCTGAGTCCTATACATTTCACTAAAGGTAAACACATCTGCTCACTGAAAACACAGCAGTAAGGGATGATTCGCCCTCCTACATCATACACCAGTTAGAGCTCAGTTGGGCCAGGGGAGATGCAAATCTGGGCCCCTCCTTGGCCTGAGGGAATTCAGAGCCTTCTCTGTGCTGAGAAGGGAGAGCAGGAGGTTGTCCATGGAACTGGTGATTCACTGGGAAGAGGAGAACAGAGGGGAAGGAAGGGCAGAGCTCTGCAGGCCACACAGGATAAAAAACCATAATCCACCAAGTACAAATGGAGCCCTGGGCTCCAGACTGCTCCAGGAGCTCTTGGTCACCCCAGAGTGAGAACCCTGAGTGGAGGGAGGTCTGGCTGGGCTGTGGCTGCTCTAGCTGTGCTGGCCAGACAGAATCACAGAATCACAGAATCTTAGGGGTTGGAAGGGACCTCAAGAGATCATCGGGTCCAACCCCCCTGCCAAAGCAGGTCCCTATCTCATATTACATAGATAGGCGTCCAGACGAGACTTGAATATCTCCAGGAGAAGGAGACTCCACACCCCCTGGGCAGCCTGTCCCAGGGCTCCCTCACCCTCACTGGGGAAAAGTTCCTCCCCATGTTGCTGTGGAACTCCCTGTGCTCCAACTTGCAGCCATTGCCCCTTGTCCTGTCCCCACAGACACTGAAAAGGGGCTGGCCAATTCCCCCTGCCACCCATGTCTAAGATATTTATAAACACTAATTAGGTCCCCCCTCAGTCTTCTTCTCTCCAGGCTGAACAGACCCAGCTCTCTCAGCCTTTCCTCACAGGGGAGATGCTCCAGACCCCTAATCAACTTTGTCGCCCTTCTCTGGACTCTCTCCAGAAGGTCCCTGTCCTTTTTATCCCAGGGAGCCCAGCACTGGACACAACACTCCAGGTGGGGCCTGACCAGGGCAGAGTAGAGGGGGAGGATCACTTCCTTCGACCTGCTGGACACACTCTTCCTGATGCATCCCAGGACCCCTGCGAGGAGTCAAGACGGGGTTAACAGCAAGAGATTTGCTGCCAGAGCAGCGTGGTACCAGCCTAGGCAGCTCAGCTCAGGCTGCTAACAGCGTTCTTGTGCAGGCTCTGCAGCCCCCACACGCAGGGTACAGCTAAGGGGTAGCTCTGTTAAATAGAGGCCCGTGGTTTTGTTTGAACTCTCGCTGGCAAAATGCAGTAAGGGTCGCCCTGGTCTGAAAGTCAGGCCTGACCCATGTTTAGGTCTGGAGCAAGCCTGCATTCAGGCCTGTGCTTTCATGCCTTTGTGATGCTGCCAGGGTGCAGGAGAATTCATGGTCGGTGCAGCATTTGTGCAGCACCGCGCTTCGCTTTATAAACATCTTTTATGTAAATCAAGTGTTAATTATCCCCGCTCTGTATTTTGTGTTGAATATCATTTTTTTAATTACAGGCTTCATCCCAGGTTAAGCCTGCATGCCTGTTGTTGAGCCAATTATCATAAATTCCCCTGTAACAATTAACAATATTGGTACAGAGCTGCATGTATTTTAAATGTTATAATTATGCTCAGCTCTTTTGTTAATTGGCCTATCTGACTCTTTACTTTTTATGCTGCTCATCTGCTCATTACCGCAGCCATTTAATTCAATTAGCACCTTAATTAGAAGAACAGCCATGTCCAATGTCGGAGGACTTGTCAGAGTATGCGGCTTGATTAGCAAAGACAAACACACCATGCAAATCAGGCTGTAACATTTGGGGGGCGGCAGGAATGGAAGGCAGCCAGCTGCTGAGGTGGAAAAGGAGCGTGTCTTCATCCCCCAAAGCTCTGCCAGGAGAGAGAAAATAAAGAAGGCATCAGACTGAGGAAGGAATAAAATAATTTACAATTCCACGAGTTAAGGCATCACTTACCATGAATGGTGTCGAACTCCTGAGGATGGTGTCACTACTAAATTATCTCCTACCCCCAGTGCTCTTAGAAAAAAAACCCAGACAGAAAGTGAGAGAGATGTGTAAAAATAACACAGGAATCTCCTGCCATATCCTATGTCCTTTTCAGAGGAGGAAGCCAAACCCCACAGTCTGGTTTCAGAGGGAGAGAGTGGAGCAAAAAGAAATACCCCGATCCCAGGCTTTGGTGTAAATCCCTGTGGCTCCACTCATCAAGGCCAAGTGAGGAGCAGGGCCAGGGTGTTTTGAAATCACCCATTTGACCTAGGCCCTCCCAGTTTAAGATAGCCACACTGCTGAGGAGAGGCATGGGAAGCTGTAGGAACTGTATTTAAAAAAAAAAAAAAGAAGAAAAGCTTCATTTTCCAAGAGCAGTTTAAGTCTCAGTTTTGTTTTGTGCCAGTCTATTTAAATCTTTATTCCCTGCCTATTAATTCTCCTAATTAGAATTAAATGAAGCATGCTAAATTGCTAGATTAACCAATAATTAAGCAGGCAAAGCACTAACGTTTAATACACACAGGCAGCTCTTTCTCTTCTGTGATAGCACCGTGTCATGCCTGCTCATTTTATTTGAAAGGAATTAAGAGGCTTGTCTTCTGTGATCAACACCCCCTCCCATATTCACTTACATAAAATAAAGACTTTCCCAAAAGGGGATCAGTTTGCAGCTAGTTATCAAGGAACTCTTGATTTTATTTCTTTAATTCCTTATCTGTGAGTCCTTGTGAAACCTATTTGAATCACTTGGCTCAGGAAATCCAGTGGCTGTACATATATTTAGCAGATAGTAGATTTTAATTAAAATGATATATAGTTTGTGTGGTGCTCCTTTTATTCCCTGTTCATTTCTTTATTTCTGCTCACGTAATGAGGTGTCCCTACACTTATTTTCAGAGGATGGCAGCCCCTCTCCCTCCCCCTCATCTCCCTGTGTTGTGTGTGTGTGTGTCCCTCACTTCAATATCCTTTTTACATATTTACACATCACTTTGTCTTTATGGCATAGACCTTATTGTGGGACCTCTCAATACCATGCAGGTCTCTCTTCATGTGAGAGAGGGGCCATGCAGACTATCTGAATCAGTAGACTAACCCTAACCATAACCCTAACCCTAACCCTAACCCTTGGTGATTTTGAAGGTTATTATTTGGGTGTGTAAGTGCCAGCAGAACTGGGGCTGGGAGCAGGACCAGCACATCCCCAGGTGGGTGTTTGTGCCTCTTATGAAGGTGCTTGATGATATATATATGCCTTGGGCATGTAACTCATTCATGTACAGAGGGCAGCAAAGACTCATGATAGGGATTTCATAAAGCTGCTCAGTCTCATGCTAACTGAACACATATGTTCTTGCCTTTTATTCCTTGAACTTGAGCAGCTAGGCAAAATTGGACTATTGTTTTGTTGCTCCACCCCAGGAGTGGAAAAAATGTGATGGAGTCAGATGTTTCTCTAGGTATGTCTACACAGTATTTTGCAGACAGGTCCAAATTTATTTTGCACTGCATCAAGCAGTGTGCCTTTGACAAGGAAGCTGTGTGGTGACATTAGTGGAGCCACCACTTCTGTTTTGAAACTGCTTTGCAGCTGTTTGGCTTGCACCACTGCTGGAGTAACTCTGTTAGTAGTTAAATGATGTAGTTAAAATGATGTAGTGTCTTGCTGCCGCTGAAGAAGACAATCCCTGTCTTGTTTCTTCCCACTCCAGGTGATCCTGCCCCTTTGGGTACCTGGATGAGCATCTTCTGTGATAGCTTTCCTTGGCAGTCTGGAGGAAAAAATGATTTATCCCACTGGCTTAGCAGATTGGATCTGCATACCATCCAGCCAAGTGAGAAGGGAGGCATCACGAGGGCCAGAGTAGGATCTGCAGCCAGTGGAAGTGGGCAGAAATGGGACCACCTCTTCTGAGGGCAGTAAATCAATAGATCAGCCCAGGCCTCCCCAAACTGCAGTCTGTGTTTTAGACACTTGGGCTTATCCTTGAATAAAATCAGTGATAACGAAAGAGAACAGACAATTTTATTGCCCCTCCTCAAGTGAGTGGTCCTGCTGGCTTCAGGAGAAATGAAACATTATTGCTGAAGTCATCAAAACTATCTGATTCCAGACTTTTTTTCAGGAACTCAACTCAGACTCCTTAATAACACCAAGAATTTTGAGGACCTTACTCCCAGCTTGTGTGAACTTTTCTGAGTAGCAGCTTTCCATGGCTTTAGGCTGGTTTCATGTTCTATGCACATCTCAAACCAGCCAGAGCAACAGCAAGCATTTATGATGTGGTGTTTATCTTATGCAGATACTAACATCTGGCTACATGTTCTCTATGTACCTCTCACCTGCTCCACAATTTAAGGCTGGTCATACCCTTGAATGCATTGGCATAAACCTCTTTAAAGACAATGTCAGTGCCCGTTTCTGAATATGAGCAAGCAGCCAGGGACTTGCTGAGTGCAATTTGTAGAGTCATGTTCCAACACAGGTTTAAACCCAGGCAGGTTCAAGTTGAAAAGAAAATTCAAATGAAACAATAGCTCAGAGGCATCAGGAATGCCCTTTCCCACTTAGAATCTGGCCTGGTTGTACAGTTGCTTGTGAAGCAAACCCCACTGGGTTGGTGTAGTGCTACAGAGAAACATGGAGAACGATGCATGCACTCTGAATCCTCCATGGCAAGAAACAATGGTGAGGTGGTGGAGCCTTGGAAGGCAAGGTAAACACAGGACATGAGCAAATCATTTCTGTGAGGGGCCAGCTTGAGCAGGCTGGCTTTCAATTCCTATGCTGTCCTACGATATGAACCGTGTGGCCCCTGCAGTACATGCTGAGGACAGCAGAGTCTGCCTTCCCTTTTCAGCTGGCTGGCTGATTGATTCATTCCTCTTCTTTTTTTTTTCTTTTTCCAAACCAAGCTTCTTACATGCTTTGGTGAACATCTTAGTCAGTCTGGAGTACCTCTGTCGATGCCATGTGTCTCTCTGTGTGTGTGTGTGTGTGTTGCACTTCATCTGCTCAGTGCAATAATATCCTTGGGGTGGGGGGGGGTGGGGGGTGGAATGTGCAGGCTGTAAACTTCTTCATAACATCCTGTTCCTGCAACTTGAAGATATTGACTCTGAAGGGAAACAATGGCATGAATAAAATAAAAATAATAATAATATAAAAAAAAAAAGTTAATTATCCTTTGTGTTTGTAATTTAATTAAAGATGTAGTAAAGTTTTACTGTTTTTCCAGGTGATGATGTTTAGGGCTCTGAAAAGCTATTTGTGCTGGTGAGATTAAAGTGCATTTTAAAATGTTCCCCGAGCACTTTCACATTTGTTGATAGATTTTTAAATTAAACTTTAAATTGTAATCTAAATTACCTCCAACAATTCATGGTCCCTGTAATGAACTCCCACCATTCCTGCTGTCATCTGACTATGATATACTGTAAATGGTAACTGCTCAGGGTTTTACTGAATAGTGCTTTAGTATTACTGCACTATATTAGTTGTGTACAACCCTCAAATAGAAATCAAAGCACAACACAGGTCTGGTTTAGCATAGTAACTTTATTATTTGCTAGTCTTTAGTCTTAGTGCACACTACAACTGCTAATCATTTGAGACCTCACAGAATATACTTCCAAATAATTTTTTAGGCATTCCTGTCAAGGTAAAAGTATTTGCATTTTCCCAGCCAATGATCTTCTGGACATTAATCCTTAATGGGTAAAATAAAACTAATTGGGGAATATGAGTTCAAGTGCTCATTCGTAAAGTGACCATGGCTCATTGGCCCCTCAGGCACACTTAGAAAAAAATACTTTCATACATGATTGATGTGGATTCAAAGAGGAAAAGAAGATTGCAGTGGGATAGTGGAAATAACTCACTGTGGTCTGCTCTATGAGGTGATGTAGGTATGCTGAGAGCAAGTTGTTCCCAAGGAACTGCTCAGAGCAGAGCAGAGTCCAACTTGCAGATCACTGATGCTCCCTGGTAGATTATATTTATTGCCTGAGGCTCATAGATGTGTTCCTGGGATCAAGACTGCAAATACAAGCTCTGCTGACATCTGTGGGAAGGTCTCAAGGATCTCTGAAAGTTTACGCCTGTGGAAAATTAGAAGAAAAAACTATTCCCACAACAACCCCAAGAGCAAAGGTCCTTGGGAAGATCAGGAGCTGGAAATAAGCAGGGCAAGGACTGCTTTGCTGCAGCAGGGTGCCCTGTTAGGCTCCAGCAGCCTGCCACATGGGGACTTACTGACACAGGTTTTATCTTTCTCCTGGAAAGCTTTTGTTGGACTTTTCTTCCACACAGCTGCATTAGCTGTACAGGCCTCAGCTTTTCATTTCCACAGATTCCCTCTTCTAAGTGCATATTATGTGACACTGAAACTGGCTTGTTTGCTTTAATTTGATTTTTTTTTTTTTAGCTCTCCTGCTATGAGAAAAATGAACACGGTGTGTGTTTCCTGCTCACCTTTGCCATTTGTCATCATTCAGGGTGTCAACAACCACGCTGGTGAACAGGACTCTTGGGCTCACAGCTTTTCCTTATCCCAACCCCCTCGTTTGAGATGAATCCTCCATTTACCCACCAAACTGCTGTACACTTCTCCTTCTTTCTTCCTTAAAGACCTCTGCTGTTAGGCTACTTGAAGGAAAGGGACAGTGTCCGTGGTGCCAGCACGCTGCAGTCACTGCCTGCCAGGCAGAGCAGCACTCTGTATGGGTTTCCTTTTTTTGCCTCTCCATCTGCCTCTTCCCATCTGTCTCCTGTCTGCCAAAGGTAGATTGTGCCCTGCTAACATGACAGCTTCCTTTGATAAGATAGCTGATTTTTCCAGTCAAAGGAAATGCATTAGATACCATCTGTCTGGAGTTCAGTGGTGCATTTGATAGGGGGTAACGGTCAGGGAAGCTGGAGGAGATGGGGAGGAGCAGGAGGATTAGAAGGTGGGGCAGGAGCCTGCTCAAGTGGGAACAAAGTGGGAAAGTGCTGAGGTGGGAAATAATGACCTGAAAGTTGGTCACTCAGGAATCACTTCTGGACTGGGTCTTGTTGAATATTTTCACCTATGACTGTGGTGGGAGGAAGATCCAGGCCTGAGGTTGGTGTCCCTGCCTGTGGCAGGGGGGTTGGAGCTCTGTGATCCTTGGGGTCCCTTCCAACCCAGACCAGTCAGAGATTCTATGATTCACTTTTTCCACAAATAACAGCTTTTTACATAGATCATGTTCTGCATGAGAGGCGGCTGATCCCTGTTCAGGCACCATGAGGATGTCACTGCTGGAATCAGACTTGATCTCCTGATCTCATGGGATGCTCCCTGTGTTTAAGAGTTTGGACCAAGTGGATCTCAGAGGAGCAGAAAGCTACAAATCAGTCTTCTTCCTCAGGAAACAGATTGAAGAGGACATAAACCAAGACTATGAAGGTCTGTACATAAGCAGCTGGAGTGGGAAGAGGGAAGGGAAGGGAAGGGAAGGGAAGGGAAGGGAAGGGAAGGGAAGGGAAGGGAAGGGAAGGGAAGGGAAGGGAAGGGAAGGGAAGGGAAGGGAAGGGAAGGGAAGGGAAGGGAAGGGAAGGGAAGGGAAGGGAAGGGAAGGGAAGGGAAGGGAAGGGAAGGGAAGGGAAGGGAAGGGAAGGGAAGGGAAGGGAAGGGAAGGGAAGGGAAGATTATTAAAATCCTCTCAGCATGAGTAACTTTTCCTGTCTCATGGGAACACGAGGATATTGTCAGGACCTGTGTCTGCTGTGAGGGGAGTCAGGCCGCCGGCAGGGCCTGTGTGTGCTATGAAGAGAGCTAGGCCGCCGGCAGGCCTGCTGCCTTCCCTGACAATAAGGTATTTTCAATAAATTCCAAATTTGAGTTTATGGGGTGAAGCTTCTTTGTAGCAGGTCTGAGGGAATGATCTTCCCGCTACGTAAATCTCTGTGTTTTGAAACATCTCTGTCTCCTGGAGGCCGCTGCATTTATCAGCAGGCATGTCTTTAAAGAAGCATACTTTTCATTCCCATTCCTCATGCAGTTCAGAAGTTTAAAGGCGCCTGGCCTCCAGTGTGCTCTCCATTCCTGCCACTGAAGACTGAGACCTCAGCAAGCATTCCTCAGCTCTGAACAGCCGATGCTGTGCTCAGCAGTCCTCTGTACACACACACTCTGCAAAAGACAGAGAGCGGGATGCTCCCTTGATGAAGAAAGTGAGGCTGCAGGGACAAGAAAAGCTGCTCGAAGAGACATTTTGCCTATAGTTCTTCTTTTAAAAAAACATTAAAAATAATATCAGTACGAGTGCAAGTGAATATTTGCCTTCAACTTTTCTTTTAAAAAATAAATGCTGTTATTTCAGCTCTGTGTTCTTGATGACGAGCGATTGATGAGTTAATTGCCTTCCTATTCCCACTGAATTGGAGTGTGTCTGCAAATACTGGGTCAGCCGTGTGAGTAAAGCGTTCATTGTTCACTGCTTACAAAACCCCTGTGCTCTGACAGTAAATATTGTTTTCTTCCAAGCTTAAAGCAGACAACTCCATATTTTTTTATTTCACTGGGAAAGGATAATTATTTTTTTAAAGTAAAATTAATGAAAAAAACAAAAATACTTTTTTTTTGGGGGGGTGGGTGGGGAAGATACACCCTCCCCTTTCCCCAAATTGTGAAGTTGAACTTTCCTGATTTTATACTGCCTGCAGACAGACATTTCTCTGATATACCTCTATCCCCAATCCATAATGTAAGTATTTATTCTCTTAAATGCATGCAGGTTTTATTAATGATGACAGAGTGCTTGAAGCCTTCCTCCTAAAGGACATTGTTTGTTTTTCCTCATTTGAGAGTAACTGAGAAACACCCTGGAATGAATCTAAGGAATGAATATACATTGCTGTTTTACACTGTTGCTGCCGACAGCCAGCTGCTCCTAATTTAAGGTGGGACGCAGATAACAAACTTTGCAGGGTAAACCAGGATATAATCTCTCCCTAATAGAAATCCAGATCCCCTATTGTGCATCAGGCTGTTGACGTTTCAAATGCCGCAGCGCCGCTAACATTAGAATTCAGAGATATTTGTTAACGCTTCTCTTGAGACTGTTCCTACACACACACACACACCCCTCCCAGAGATAGCACGAGCCTCAGAATGAATTTGTCTGTGAGGCTTTAGAGCCTTATTCTATTCATATATGGTTTCATTTTTCTCAACGTGACCTTTGGTTCGCAGCGGCGATGCCTTTGGTTTGCTCCTGGTTTCGAGGCAGCTGCTTCAAGGGAAAATGAGTCCGTGTCTTTTTTAGCTCTTAACAAAACTGTGGTCTTGTAGTGAACAGAGAGATCATATCTCCCTCACAAAGTGATACATGCAGGTTAAAGGATGTCTGCCCTGTTTCATGGGAGCGCCGGGTCTCTTGGACTGCTGCCTGATTTCAATAAAAATGAATAGGAAAGGATGGAAATGTGCAGTGAATGAGCAACTTCATGGATAATAGACCTTTACTGTTTTTATTAGAAAGAAAGAAAGGGGAAAAAAAAGAGGTTAGAAAAATGAGTGTTTGGCTACTTTGGAGTTCCTCGTGGTGAAAGGTATTAAAAACACAAAAGGCTGTTTTATAGAAATGCAGTTAATGCAGAATGGTGATAATTAAAAATACTGCTAGCAGTGCTCCCACATCAGTATGTCTCGGATTTTTAAGCCTTGTTTCAGTCAAACTGTTGCTAATAGTGCCTAATATAGCTCAGATGGCAAATATTTCTATCCTAATACTTCCTCATCATGTTCTTGAGCACAAAATATTCAGAATGCTGCCAGATTATCTATTTATACACATTTCAAAACATGTAGGGAATAAAAGCCTCCTGTATTAAGAAATAGGTATTTTAATTAAAATGCAGTTTTAAGGAGGTGTCTAACTGTATGTTAAATTATTTTAATCATTTTATATTATTTGCTGTCCTGGCTTTTGCCAAGTCATGAAAGGCTGCAGAGAATCCATCCATATTTAGTAAATGAAAATAGCCCTGCATCGCTTTTCAACAGAGGGTAACAAAAAATGGCTAAAGTTCAAATGACAGCAACAATCCTCTCTTAGAATTAACATCTTGCCCTGTTTGAAAATAAACACTCAGGCTGGAAAAACGTGAAAAGAAAATGTTGAAGTGTCAGGAGCAGGAAATGTGTTTACATCTGCAGAGACTGAACAATGCTGCAGCGTGCGCATGCCCCTGACTAGTTAAAAGCCTGTCCGGCAGACAGTGACATGCTTGAGTAGCTGTACTCCCATGAGCAGTCCAATTCAGGGCAGCATGGCTACTCACAGAAGTAGTAATGTCCATTAACTGGCGTTTTTAAGTTGAGCAATGGTAACAGCAAGGACACGGCCTGGTTAAGGTTGATGACTCTGAGATGCACAGTTTGAATACAGGAGTTGATGTGAAGCAGTAATTCCAAAGGTGTGCAAACTAAACAGGCACAGTGACTGGATAATAACCTTCCCCTCCACAGCTGGAAATATCACTTGATTGCTTAGTTCTTTTCTCTTTTTCCTCCGACCGTTTTCATAGAATCACAGGGGTTGGAAGGGCCCTCCAGAGCTCATGGGGTCCAACCCCCTGCCAAAGCAGCTCCCCAGCTCATACTGCACAGGTCGGTGTCCAGACGGGGCTGGAATCTCTCCAGAGAAGGAGACTCCACACCCCCTGGGCAGCCTGTCCCAGGGCTCCCTCACCCTCACTGGGAAAAAAGTTCCTCCCCAGGTTGCTGTGGAACTCCCTGTGCTCCAACTTGCAGCCATTGCCCCTTGTCCTGTCCCCACAGACACTGAAAAGGGGCTGGCCAATTCCCCCTGCACCCCATACTTCAGATATTGATAAACATTGATTAGGTCCCCCCTCAGTCTTCTTCTCTCCAGGCTGAACAGCCCCAGCTCTCTCAGCCTCTCCTCACAGGGGAGATGCTCCAGGCCCTTCATCATCTCCTCAGCCTCCTCTGGACTCTCTCCAGGAGATCCCTGTCCTTTTTATCCCAGGGAGCCCAGCACTGGACACAACACTCCAGGTGGGGCCTGACCAGGGCAGAGTAGAGGGGGAGGATCCCCTCCTGTGACCTGCTGCCCACACTCCTCCTGATGCCCCCCAGGATCCCATTGTCTCTCTCAGCCCCAGGGCACACTGCTGGCTCATGGCCACCCTGTCACCCACCAGCACCCTCAGGTCCTTCTCCACAGAGCTCTTCTCCAGCAGGTCACCCCCAGCCTGTATTGAAATGAACGGCTGTTCCTCCCCAGGTGCCAGACTTTACACTTCAAATCCTTTAGAAAATGGAACACAGGACCAAAAGGAACCTTGCTCCAAGAACCTTTAACACTGAACAGCACTCCAAGTATAGAGGAGTTCCTTATGTAATTCCACTAATACACGAATTCTATGTTTAAAAGAAAATACCAAGCACAACAGATGTCTGAGGTGGATTCCTATGGAGTCAGGTGGGGGCCTGGGAAATGACACTTTTCATGTTGGGAAATTCAAAAGGCACAATCTGAACGATAAGAACTTACAAATATGTGTGAACAGAAGCTGTGAAACAGGGATCCTAGAACCACAGGGGTTGGAAGAGACCTCAAGAGATCATTGGGTCCAACCCCAGATGGCCAGGCAACTGAACAGAGGGAGCCAACATTAATAAACTTCAAGAAAATAACTGTTGAAAACTGTCACAGGAGATGGTATCAAACATAAGGAGATGACAAAACCAAAACATACCTTTCTCTACCACATATATAGTCTGTGGTAGAGGAAATGCCAGAGAGGAAAGCCCCTGAACTGGTGTCAGCAGCACTTAATGTGGCCTGATCCCTCCAAAATGCATTTGCTCTTTATTCTTGTTGCTTAGTTCTAGGCACAACAGTAGGATGAGTCAAATGATGAGAAATACAAATGTGTGCATGTATTTCCAGAGCCAGGGTGTGCACCCAGCAGCAAAATAAGGCTTGGCAGTGTGGGACACTGTGGCTGAAAGCATTTGATCCCTAGATTGGGAGTTTGGTCAGGGACATGCATATCAAAATGTGAATAAGACAAGGACATAAGAAAAATAAATTAGCATGAGTGACTCAGATGGACTGGCATACACAGAAATATGCCCAGTCAGATGTCAAGTTGAACTTTCAGCATTTGAGAAGATGGCCTGTGGTTGGTGGGCTCTTCAAAGGATTCATCACAAATCCTAGGTATGTTCCTGACAAAGTTCCTGATAAACTTCCCATTTCTTCTAACAAGAATGGAATGCTTTTGAAAATCCCATTACTACACAAGTTCATCTTCCAAAAAAGGCACAGTTTCCCAATGTCATGTGCTTGGGAAAGTGCAGTTTTAGTGGGACACCAGTTTGACCATTAGAAGTCTTTCTCTCCATTATCACTTTTGGACCTTCTGCAGTCCTAGTCCAGATCCTTTGCAAATCTTTGAGCTGAAGGTTATCAGATGGATTGTGGTGAGACACGACAGCATTTACTAGCATGAGGCAAGGCCATGATTTTTCCCAACACTTTCCACATCCCATTTCTTAGAAGCTGTTAAACAGCTATGGGATCATATCAAAACTATGGGTTGAAATACACTGAATATAAGAAACTGCTGGGGTCTATTTTCTTGATCTCTGTATATCTTGTAGTCTTTCTAACTGGTGAAAAATGCATCAGAATAACATTTGGATTTGAAATACAAATTTCAGCTCTAGGGAAGCAACAGATTGTAGCCCTGATGTGGGATTTTATGGCAGGACTAGCAGCAGAACCCAAACCTACAGACTTTAAGGAAGCTTTGGGTTGAACTATTAACTTCTCAGCCCAGGAAATAACTACACAGAAAGTATCCTTTTTTCCCACCTTATAAAAAAAAAAAAGTTCAATTTTTAATTATATAATTAAATACTTGTCCATTTCAAAATCCAATTTTCCTCTGGGGGAAAAAAAAACCCACCTTTGTGAGCAATTGTTTCTGTGAGGGCTTTCCCTGCCCTGAGAATTCTCACTTTGTTTTATGCCCATTTCTATCAGCTTCCTCCACAGCTGCAGGTTTTAGTTTCTCTTCTTACCAAACGAATGTAATACTTCTTTGGGTATGCCTTCTTTTCCCATTAAACAAGGTCATTGATCTACTCAGATTAACTATTTTACCCATAGAATAAGGTGCTTGAAAAGACAGTGAGCACTTCGTACCATATATGGCATATCTGCATCTCCAGATACTGTATTTTAAGAACTAAGTGAAATGTAAAGTCATAAAAAA